>JAYJLX010044542.1:0-13254 GCA_036873525.1 Chalinula nematifera
AATCGGTAATATCGATTGGAAATTGTTTATGTTAGTA
This sequence comes from Chalinula nematifera, assembly GCA_036873525.1. NCBI lineage: Eukaryota > Metazoa > Porifera > Demospongiae > Haplosclerida > Chalinidae > Chalinula > Chalinula nematifera. Next base: position 38 of record JAYJLX010044542.1, read on the forward strand.
ATTCGATTAATCGAACAATCGATTTAATCGCACATCCCTAATCTGTATTACCACGGTGAGCCGGATTCTGGGGACAGTCACATTTGTGTCCTCTATTCACATTATCACCACAAATACATAATGCCTTATCTTCGATGTCATAATAAACGTCATCCTCATAGAACTCATCATCATAATCATCATCATACTCATGCTCACTATAGTCATCACCATACTAGATCATCAGCAGTGTCTTCAACGGGTATGTCAATTTTTATCTTTTTTTTGGTATTTCTTTTTTCACAGCTTTTTTCTTGCCTTTTGTCACTCTCACCTTGTATAGTTCGAATTCATCCTTTTTTATTGTTATGTAAAATAGTATGAGACCCGCACTGGAATTGCAGCAATAATAAACATTTTTCTACGAAAGTCAAAACCAGTATGGGAATGATTTCTGAGAAATCATGGCCAGCACGCTTTAAAAGGCCTCCATTCACAACTGCATTAATACGTATGGTAACTCTATACAATTTTAAGTTGTAATATACAATGAAAGCAGTGAAGTGCTGAACTCTTGTGATCATGCATGTATATACACATGAACATATAGTTTCTTACACACCAGTAGATCTTAGTTCGCACAGCCAAGTACGCACATATAGAGGCACATCATTGATGAACACCCTAAAACACAGCAAGCACTATAGCTTCTTTTAGAAGTAAGGATTCTTCACACTTAAATTAACAACCAACAGAACTAAGGAAAAAGTTACAAATATGAAGTAAACATGAAGGGCAGACCATCAGATTCATTAGACAGACACCAGACACTAAAAAAACTCGCACTATAGTCCACCCTGTTTTAGAAATTCTAGGGCCATGCCATGGCCAGTCTAGACATCATCCAAGGCATTCCAAGCAAGATTAAGCCATCAGAGGCCATAATGAAAAATTGTGTGTAGGCGTGACTGACTATTTGTTTTTTATAACATGTGCTCAAGGGGCACAGTCTAAAAAAGATGGCGACCAGCAAAACTATCGATCATACTCTGTCTTATCCTTGGCCATGTTTTGAAAAATCCTTTGAATCGTGGAATAATTGACATCAAGTGCCTTCAATGGAGTGTCAGTGAAGTTCTACTATCAAATATCAACAGAGATCATGTGGTAGCACACACAAACACACAATCTGACTACTGTAACCCTTCACCCACGCTCGGGTTAATTATATTACGAGAATTGATGTCACATAGACATACCTTTGGAATATCATGTACAAGCATACATGGAAAATCAATGAACCTTTTCATCATTCAAAACTAGTTGATTATCATCAGTTGATGATTCATCTACATGGGTACCATACACTGAAGACAACTTGGTCAATTTCCTAGCTGCGGTAGTACAAAAAAAAATCCCATAAGTTATACAGCTGTATAATTATAAGTAATCTCCAATTATTGTATATAACATAGTGTAATTACGTAATTCCGCAATACATGTAACTACTTGTAACTCACTACAGTGCAGTAACTTATAACAATAACGCGTTATGATTGGTCACTGAGCCATAATTGTAAAGCCTATACTTTTCAATTTACTTAAATTTACCATTTCCACAAAAGCAAACCCGTAAGATCAAACCAGATTTGATCTTGCGTTGCATGTCACAGTTGTGTGTGATACTATAACCCTTGAGTTACGAATATTGCAAACCTATAACTTTACTTGACCTGATGCTGCGGAGGGTCAGGACCGCTACATACTCACGAGTTGTTCTTAGGGCGGGCTTGTTTAGTGCCAAATGGTTCTTTGGTACGACTTGTTTTGCTTTAGGCTACATGAAGACAGTGCACAGACTAGGACATCGCAACACATTGTTTATTCTTCAAATAACTTTTTCAGTATCGGTTATAGCTAGAGCCTGATTTAGCTCATCGGCATCCATTTTAAAAATTAATAATATTAATTAACCGTTAATATAAACAATAGATTTCGTTGACGTGACTAACTTCCTGCTACTGCAGAAATTCTGCAGTGAGAACAAGTCGTGAATACATAGCGGTCCTGACCCTCCGCAGAACGAGAGGGTCAGGCCACGTCTAACTATAACTAGTTTACTCAGTAGATAATCTGGACAATCATGCACAGTCACTGAGTATAATATTGAATTCAAGACTGAGTTTCTCTTGAGTGCTTTGTGAATATTAACCTCGATATTACCTTTATGGCCCGTATTTTCTTTAGGTGATCCCGTTGTTTTCTAGACAACTTTGGCATGACTGAGTCCTGTTTGATAGTATAAGCAAAGGTATATATATAAAAGAAACAAAGAACATTGGACAAACTTATAGTAGACTAGTAGTCTGTAGTACAATAATTATAGTATATAATCTCAAACCAAAGTTCTTGCTTCCACTTTCCAAATACTGACCACATGCACAATCACTACACATACATACATGCAGCACGAGTGTACGCACGTGCATGCATGATCTAGAATTATGATACAAAATTACATTGCGCACTATAACTTTCAATACGCCCATATTGTAAATTTTTTATCGAATCCTCAATTGTTTACAAAATGGCGGAATGGTTGCATTGGCTAAACTGCGATAATAGTGTTGGCTGCACCGAACCAGTTAGGATGTTCGGCACTCAAACCTTACCATCTTCATAGCAATGACCTTAGCAAACTGTTATTAAGAAGAAATTGCTACAAAATCAGCAGCATCTACAAGGAACCTTTATTTAGATTTCATTTTTATCAGCCAAAGGAATAATATTTTATATAAATCTTTCAATTACAATATTATTTGAACTGTTCCGTTAAGTTGAAAAACATCTTCATCAGAAGTGGAGTGCTTGTGATTAGCCCTCATTCAAGATCATCTGTCTAGTCTGATTTTTGCAGGATTTCCTGGGAAAAAAAAATATTGTCACATACAAATTTACACAGATTAAAAGGTATACCTATAGTGATTTTTTTTTGTGTGGTACCATGTTTTAGCAAAAAAATGTGGCTTTCATGCAAAAAAAAACGTTAAATAGACCATCTTGATACACTGCCTACAGCCATCTCTGGTGAGTTTTTGGTGCATAGAAACCCGAGTCCACAACTATCAGCTTTACTCAATCTGTCATAGTGATAATAATTATAGCACTAAGCATGCAAATAAACCAACTAAAGGACCTAGTCTCGCGTGGCCAGCCCCTCCTATTCCTGCGGGGAGGGTCAGCGTATCATTTTTCACCAAAAGTTGGTGATCCCGTAATCTCCCGGAATCTATAGTAATCTACATGAATTCACGTGAAGGCCTTATGGTCGATTCTCCCGTCTTCTTTGCTGCCTGTGTAAAGCAAAACTATTGAACTAAACACCAAAGAACTACTGGTTTCTTAAGGTCAGTAAGCCAGCCATTGTTACAGAATCAATTGTGCACATAGGAAGTTACCATGGTTAAACGTGACGTCAGGTTATTGATCCAGAACAAAAATGATACGCTGTTGATGTTGGGCGCAAATTGTGAATTTGCGCAATTTATAAATTGCGTTGCGCAATTCATGAATTGCGCTAAATTGCTCTTAATTGCGCCAGCATTGCGCATTGCTTGAATTGCGCATGCGCAGACTTGCGACCATGCTGCGACCGACATACGCATGTGATACGTTCTGAAATGATGGAAGAAGCTAGAGAAGAACATAGAGAGGCGTTTGAACAGTTGTGCCAATTGAAGTACGTGGAAAAGGAAGGAAACAGCAGCAAAACCATTTCAGAGGAAAAGGCACTTGTCACAAGGAATATTTTGAAAGGTGACAAGGCGACAATGGACAGCTGCTCTAATTCGTTCATATTCTGGGTTAAGAAGAAACGAAAGTTTTCTCTCATGACGAATTAATGTACTTTGCCAAAAATAAGGTATATACTCAGCACAGTACAGTGCCATGCACTATATGCCCCGGCCCATATGATCAACCATATGATCATGTTGTTTATTGTGTTAACCATTGTATATAGAATGACAGTGACACAAGTTTTTTTGGACGATACAGAGTAATTGAGAAATTCTATGACATTCTCGACTGTATCCATTGCACAGAAAACGCCCATGTTTGGTATAAGAAAACCCTGTCTGAGGTAACTGATAGTCACTGAGTATTGTGGCGGATGCGCACATGTGGCTGCACAACATGCCGCATGCGGCATCTGAATACCGCATGCCATGTGATGTAGTCCTGATAAATGGAAAACCAAGGCCCTCACAATCTCAGGGTCTAGTTGAAAAAGGCAACCACCTTGTAGAGCTAAAAATACAAGCAATGAAAGCCGAAAGCACTGATGGTACCTTCCCTTGGTCACAGTGGCTCCCATGCATTCAGTGTAAGTGCCATCTTTATTGAATCATGCATGGTATATGCTAAAAGCTGAATAATTAAAAGTTATCAGTTACATGCATGACTTATAAGTATATACTCATTCATACTATTGTAGATAATTTAAATACCCAGCTTTGCCAATCCACGAACAAATCTCCTTTATGAAGTGGTTTTGCCTCGTATGAATCCATTTCCTGAGTTACCAAAGGATGTTGGAAGATGTATAATGGAAGAGGATATTGAAGACATCATTCAAGGCATGTACATGTGTGCTCATATACTTAGTAAACAAAATTGCATGCATGTATATAATTATTATATCATTAACTCAGCCTGATAAGGCAGCTCATGGACCTTCACTGCTGACAGACTCACAGTCACCACTGAAAGGAAATATAATGACAATGAAGGTATTGAAGATACCATGAGCCAAAGTATAATGCTGCATCCTGCTGTCTGTATACTTCATAATTATACCATCATGCCATATCTAGAGGGCAATTGACCTGATGATCATGCTGGACCGTCAATGTCGAGTCAGTCACATTCATCACCTGCTGATACAGCCAACCACAGTGCAGACATCACTCAAGGTATACATAATGCATGCACTGCTGTTTGCATGCATGTATCATAAACATTTCATAGTGTCGACATCAAATCAGTCATACCACCAGTACAATGGCAATGAGGATATTAAGGACACACATATTGAAGGTATATATATGTTCCTGCGTGTGATATATAACGATAAAATATCATTAATAAATAGAGGACATGCACAATCAGCTTGTTTTGTATGACGACGAAACCACACCCTTAGCATAAACTTCAAATATGTCGCAGTCACTAACTGTTGATACACTCCTTCGAGACGACAATCATGAGAGTTCTGATAATACTGGACTTTATCTGCTGGCATTCTTCGTGTATACTGAGTATCATGTTCTGAGGACTGTGTGTATTCCTCTTCATCAGCTGATGATTCTGAGCTGGTAATCGGGGAGAAAAAGTTCAACATCTTCATCCTCTTCTTCACTAACACTATGATCCGACATGTCTTCATCAGCAGTTGAGTCGGCATCCTCACCACCACTATCAGGTGCTCCTTTTGGTTGCACCAGCCAATTAGATCGGCCCTATATAACAACGTTTTATATAATTGTCATAATGTAACATTATAATAAAAAGCAAATTATACACTATAACCTGTCTGATGACTGTTAGCTGTGTGTTTACGATGTCATTTTGCCATTCTTTGACCAACATATCATGATTCTTACCAATTGAGTCAAGTAGACGAATTAAAGTAAAATAAGAGGTACACAGCTCAAGTGGGCCTAGTCTTGTGTACACCTAGTATATGTGTGTGGATAACAAAAATTAACTTGATAATGTAAATAACAATTAATGCATTTTATTGTTATGCAGCTGCATGGCATGTACACCATGCATGCATGTGCATGTTTATGATTTACCTCTTTTGAAGCATGAGAAAGGTAGTGAAATAATTTTTTGTGAAAGATTTAACTTTTAAAAGCGGTACTTTAGCAGGATAGATGCACATGAACAGATTATGGCAGTTCCGTTTCTTCTGTGTTCTTGTTTTTGTTACGGATTCCATAATACTTGGTTTTGAGCTCGGCAAGTATGACACTCCTTTTGAAATGCTTCAGGTCATCAGTTGAATGACATTGAAACAGTGATGTAGGAGAACACAAAGACTTCAGTTCCTGCCGAACCGTCATCTAGACTTTCGATACTATGTGCTTTCTTACTGCTTCAATCTCTAGACATTGCCTTGCTGCTGACACATCATTTTTGCGACTAAGAGCAGCTATGGCAACTAGATGTTTTCACATGTCTTAGGTTCGGTCTTTTTGAGCCCCTTCTAGTGATTACCTATCATAATTAAATATTATAATAACATGCACATGTATAATAATCAGTGACAATGATTGCATGTACAGTGTTCATTTATTTAAGGTAACTTACAGCTACATTAGTGCCCTTGGGAGTCGTACGGCTCAGGCTATCATCATCTGCAGTTGTGTCAACATTACTACTACGGTGCATTGGAGTTGAATGTATCAATACATCTCACATTGTTATTGGGGCGAGTTTGAGCGAACCCCACACCAGTTGGTCGCGTTCCAGTTTGATTGGTACGTGATTGCGTATTATGTCGAATTCCTTTATAACGTTACTAAAAAAAAACATTGGAAAACATTGAAGCAAGTCAAACAACAAAAAGCCATATTGATTGAGCAAACAAAACCTCAGAAGAAACAGCCGAACAGAAGAGATGCTTACAGGCTATAAACAAGCAAAGATCCAGTGATCAGAAACGGGAAAGGCTCGAAGGTCAAAACATTTAGGACTAGCGAAGGAAAGCCCTGTGAGGAACTGAACTCCTTGAGCACGTCGCCTGAGCAAAGGCTTGGAGCTGAAAGAACTCATGATCAAAGACTGAAGAATGGAGAAAACTCCAGTTGAAAGGCAAGAAAGATTTTAATGTAGAAGAAACTGTGATACACTACAACCTACCAGTTTAATGGCAGGGTTTCATGATAAACTATATCATCAATGTCTACTGTACTTCCTATATCACTCTTGTTATTCTGATTACCCAGCCAGTCAACATGCACCCTTTTCCCCCCTCAATTTATACATGAATAAACAATTAACTGTTGTGTGTTGATAACAAAAGAATGCATGACAGTAAAAAATACATTATAGTCTAGATCTAATATAGAACTAAATATTCGCGAAAGCTCGCCCCAAAAATGTGTACATTCGTCTAGTTGCAGTAGTACTGCTGCAAGCATCTGATAAGCTGAAACTTGGCGTTGATCTACTGGTCATATGACATGTACCCTGGTTACCGATAGTACTGCTGGAACATTCCATCTGGTGAGAGTGTGGGGATACTACTGGCAATCTTATTCTTCATAGCTGCCTATAGTTTGTGTAGCTTGACCAGTTCTTGGTAGCATTTGTAGCATAACTTTCCGCTTCCTGGCAGATTCAAGAGTTCATCTGCTACTGTATAATCACCTAAAAGTGATTTCCATACTTTAAAAGCATTGCTATGAGCCTTGGTCAACAAATTATACCGCCTTTCAGCTTCATAAACATTGCAAGAGTACGATTTAGATTACGTAATCTTGCGGTTGCATACGTAATGTCTTTAAATTAATTACAAGCTAAAAACATGGACGAGTGTGAAAAACTTTGAGCAAAAAGTCGGAGGTCTGGACGTATGGAAGGCGGTTTGTAACAAAAATAAATCATTACGTTACGTTGTTAAAATATGACGTTACGTTGTTAAAATATGACGTTACATACGTTGTTACATATGACCTCTGTGCGTTGTTCAAATGACGTTACGTTGTTGGTTAAACCTTTGATAATTATAATGCTTTAAACCATGACATTACGTTGTTAAATTGACGTTTTGACGTACGTACATAAACTACATGTTGGTTGTACGTACGTGTACGTCTGTCTTCAAAAATGACAGTTAATTAACTTAACTATTAATTCTTGTAGGCGTGGTGAACATGATACATATCGTCATGGCTGAAGGGTCAATTCTTTGAAGGGATTAGCCGATTTTTAGATGGTGCTGATTATCAATTAGGAATTGCTGACCAGAATTTTTGCGAGTACGTATTACAACGACTGGAACTTTTCATTGAAGTTTGTACAGGTCTTTTGGAGTGGTTGTTACTGGTCTGGACTCGGGTCTTCAAGATGACAGGGCTTTTGAAGAGATAACAACAGACCTTGCCACAGACATGAATGGCTTAGTGGAATCCTTAAAGTCAATTCATAAGAAATGGACAGAATATGAGGAAATTGTCCGCTTAGGTTGGACAGATTTCGGTATCAAGTGGGTAGTGCCAGTAGCTGTTTCGATCATCCTGGACGACCAAAGTTTATAATCGAGTTGGAGTACCTAAAGTCACTGAATTTTAGCTGGACTGATATAGTGAGTCTATTAGGGCTATCACGCATGACCTTGTACAGGTACATGATTTGTATAACCAAGGCAGGTAACATATACAGTACTGCGCCACTATAGATCTTTTCAATAAAATATAAAAACGAACTATGTAAGCTTATTTCAGTGTATTAAAATATACTTATAATGTATGGTATATAATACCTCATTCTCCAGGATTGTTAGACGACAATTCAATGATGTTATCAGATCAGGAATTAGAAACATTGTTTAATCAAATTCTCTCTGGAGTTTCATTGGTGAGGGGAAGATTGTCTGCAATGGGCTATCAAGTCAGTAGCGAAAAAGTTCGCCGAGCACTGAGATCTGTAGATCCGTTGAGTTCCGCTCTTCGATGGACTGGTAGATTGACAGCCATACTTTGTGGCAGGACCAAACGCACATTGGTAATAATGTCATATTATACTTGTTTGGTTATATTATACATTCTGTACAATTCCCCTAAGAAAAGGTGTGACAAATGAGATCAATACTGAGTACATTTTTTTTGTGTATGAAGCCATACTAAACATAATTAAGTTTTTGCTTATTATAATAGTACTGATTTATAATATTATATAGTGTATAAAATCTCAGCCTATTGTATGAAACTTAAGTTATGATTTTGATATCATAATCAGAAGTACCCCCGGCCCACACCTACCTTGATTGGGCAAAATGTATACAACAGAACAGTATGCTTAGTAACCAAAGACAAAAAAAGATTTGGCTGTTAGTTAATTAACTGTACACATGTCATTATAGTATAAATTTATATAATTATTTAATACACATTAATCGTTCTTCCTCAGTCAATCACACCATTTTTACATCACTGTACATGCATGCAGTAGAGAAGTATGCTGTTTGACATACTATAATGACAGTATATAGGCTATACATAATTATAATTCACTTAATATTTGTTTAGATTCACACCACAAGCTCATCAGATGGAGAATTGTGACACACGGTTCTAGTGATGGTTACAGTCGTTTGGTAACTTTTTTGCGGTGTAGTGGAAACAACAAGGCATCTACTGTTTTCGAACCCTTTATGATCGCCATTCAGCAGTATATGTTGCCTTCTAGAATTAGAACAGATCAAGGGGGGCGAAAACGTTATGGTAGCTGAATACATGTTGCAAAAAAGAGGATCAGAAAGAAGTGTCATTGTTGGTTCATCTGTCCATTACCAAAGAATAGAGAGGCTGTGGAGGGATGTCCATTGATGTGTCACTGTAATATATTACAAGCTTTTCTATTTTATGATGCAAACTGATTTGCTTGATCCATTGAATGAGAAGCATCTGTACGCTCTTCATTATGTGTACATTCCAAGGATCAATAAAGCATTATTTGAGTTTACTCAAGGATGTAATAGCCACCCAATACGAACCTCTCATAACCCACCAGTAGGCTTATGCACATTCTGCTTTAATTTTTTCCTATTATTCTCTGCTCTCCTGCTCATAAGTGCACCCTATTATGCTTCAACAGTGTTCCTATTCTGCCCTATAAATGACAATCATGTCATTATTTTGTGACGGTGGTATTCATTGACACTCATAAGTTTCTTAATAACATACGTACTTCTAGAACTAAAGAACTGTTAGAATTAACAGTTCACCGTGACTGATGTATACATTGTATATTGCATGTATTTCACCACTAATGATCTCACTAAAAATACATTCTGACATGTGAAAGAAGTTTAAGAGCTATACAATTAGCCATGATTAATTGATTTTAGATCAATGTGACCTAATTAAGTGAAAATTTAATCCTATTCTGCCTAATTCTGCCTTAACTTTATTCTGCTCATAAAAGAATCTGCCGCAGAATGTGCTTAAGCCTACCCACCAGCTATTCACAGCAGGAGCACTACTCTTACAACATTCGGGTTTGGTTGCATTAGATTTCTTCAATGTCGTTGATGACACGTATGGTATTGATATTGATGAATGCTTTATCATAAGCATTCTAATATTACAATACTTGAGGTTGCATTTTCACTAAGTCCAGAATGTTTTGACTTTTGAGGAGCTGAAACAAGCAGTAAATCGTCTTGCAGCATCAGAGGAATTCAGAATAGACCTTTATGAACAAGTACTGCTGTTTTTGTCTTCAGTACATGTTAACAATCAGTAAAAATTTTGTTTTAATTAAATGTAATATAGCTCTTTAAACCTTCGTAATTGACTTTTAATTTCACACTAACTGAGCAAGTTTTATTTTTTAAACAATAATTCTTTTTTTCCATTTGATGTCCTGCTCAGAGTCAAGTCAGATTGAGTATTCCTTTTACACTGATTATGCTACATTTGACCCACATTCCTTTAACTATACCTTACAATTATTATTAATATAGTTATAATTTGTTTCACCATCATTCCTGTTCCATGCATTCTTGATGATTGATAACTGAATACTTAATTTTTTTTAATCATAAATAACTTGAAACTCAGATAAACATAAATTACAGTTTTTGACAACAATTTTTTTAAAGTTTAATTAGTTTTGAAATAATGATATGATACATAAATTAGCAAGATTTATCAAGTGTTAAATTGTTCCACTGTACTGTATTATAATAAATACATTGCTTGGCACTACACAATCGTGGAATGCTCATCTGGACTGTTCAAGATATTCAACCATTCATCATGAAAATCACTGTAGTTAGCGTAAGCTGTTGGTAATTCCATCATGCAGTCACACGTATGTCAGGGGCGGATCTAGAAATATTGTTTTGGATGGGCCAATACAAAATCAACCTTGACAACTTCATTAGTTCAGCTGGGTATTGATATAATGTGTATTTCAATCAATTATTATTATTATAATAATGATTATTATTGAATAGTTCAGTAATTAAAAATATCATAAAAATTATTAGATGAAGCCGTTAAACTAGTATAATTAATAAAACTAATATCATTGTTTTGTTTATCTAGTCCAAAAGGTTATCATAATATCGTGAGTTTAAGTGCATGGCTACTCGTATTGGATGAGTATGGAACGAGGACGAGCGACTTTCAGCTGTTTCAGGAAAGAACAATTCTTCTGTTGCTGTCAGACGAAGCAAAATCGTTTAATACTTCAAAGTGCTGGAAGCTACTTCCCGTTCGATTGACAAAACAGCCAAATCCGACAGTCTGTCCTCTCCCATCGAAGTCCTCATTCTGGTTTTAACTCGTTTCAAAGACGAGAAGGAGCGTTCACATTCAGAACTGGTCACAGCTATGGTAAGGGCTATCTGAACAGCTTGATAAAAATTGTGGTAGGCTGGTTGGCAAGAATGTAAAAGTGACCCAAGCTCTGGTATTGTTTGCGGTCGTTTCTCCATGGAAGGAATAGACCTAGCAAACAACGATAGCTCAATTTCCAATGTGTCTACATCAATGTCGTACATTTGACCGAATGGTTTCATATGTTGAAAGGAGAGGAATATTGATGAAGATGGACTACATGCCTTTAAGACACAGTTGTTAGAGTCATCAAACCTTTCATTCATTTGAACAATGAACTGATTGACTACTGGAAGAAATAGGCTTGTTTTAAAGTGTTCAGATGTTGCTCCCGATGGCCAACTGACTCGGTTAGTACACTATCAGCTAAGTGAACAGGTCTTCTCCTTTTTTTGCTGGGTGGTCTCGGATCACTATCTTCGCTCTCTGGGATGGACTGTGTTTTGGCAATGTCAGTTGCATACTTGTATACCTGCTTCCAATACTGATCCGAACGAAAGTCTTGAAGCATACGCTTAGTACCCATCACTAATTCAGAAGCATGGTAAAGATCTAGTTTAGATGATTGGAGCTGATCAGATAACTGCTTTGTGCATGATAGGATTCGATCAAAAATGATCAAGGAGATTATGAAAGGAAAAGACCTGATTTGATAAAGCAATCCTTTCGCCTCAACTGCCTTACAATGGTCTGATGCTAGCGAAATCTCCTCTAAAGACAATACCAAACTATCGTATGTTCTACAAATAGCATTGATGGAAGCATATGTACAGGCCCAGTGAGTGTCTGAAAGCCGTTGCAGTTCTAGAGGTTGCTTGTCAGGATGTTGTTTTTTTTGGGTTTCAATAAATACTACATGCCCTTTTGATGTACTCATGAAAACATAAAAAGCTTCCAACAAAGCAAGAAACCCTGAGGCAGCAGGCACAGATCGACATGAATCGATCTATCAAACTCTCTAACCTTAGCCTGACTCCAGCACAGGATGTGCGCTATATCCTGATATCTTGAAGCCCGTTTCACTGTTGAGTTCGTCTCTTCAGGGGAATGATTTGTCTTGGAAAAAAAAACATTTTTAAAGCTCAACTAGCATTACAGAATTTGCGCAGTAAATGAATGGCCAACTGTCAAGTTATTTAACAGTGGGCTCATCACACTGGCTCCATTGTATCCTTGACTGACTAGTTTAGCAAAATCTAAACCAAACCTATGAGATCCTTTATGTATGAGGAGAGACCATTAGCATCCAGTGACTTGGCTTCCACAAAGGTGCTTGTAAATTTCTCCCTTAACCATGTCAGCAAATCTAACCACGAAGCTCATTTGCTCTTGTTTAGTTCGATTCATCCACAAGAATGCTGAATACACCAGCAGCTTTAATCATAGTGCAAATGTGATTCCTAACCCTTTCTCTTAAAATGCTAAGCAATTGGTTTTGGATAGCGTGTGAGGTATACTGTGCATTGTGAGGGCCTTGTGCTAATCAATCTCTAACAACAGGGTCATAAATGGCGAGCAAATCTAAGAGTTCAAGGAAATTCCCTTTGTTGTTTGATGATATACCCTCGCGGTGACCTCGGAAAGCAATTTCCTGGGTTGCAC
>JAYJLX010044553.1:0-13253 GCA_036873525.1 Chalinula nematifera
GCATAATGCTGGCATAAATACTGGCATAATAGGGTAATTTTTTAGTTGAACCTTGTCTACAACTCATATGGTGGGTGTATGTTTGTCATTCAATGAGTTGGACTAATTAAACATGCATGCATGGATTAGGCTTTTGACACTGATCTGGCCATAGGGTAAATGTAATGTATATATGGCAAACGAGAGGAGTAAAAATTGTGTTGTTTTCTAAGTTAAACATTTACGTTATGTGAATGGTCCGTACTCACTCCATTGCGTATGCACGTTATATGTTTATGGTGTGAATCAGCCTTAAGCCTTCTTAAAGTCAAGTCAATTTTAGAGTATAATGAAAGCATAATGGGCAGTTTTTAAAAGCATTGGAGCATAGCATAATGGGTCTTTCTTAAAGCACAATGTGCCTAACCCTAGCTGATATAACTCCCTGAGAGGTAATAATCAAGGGGTGCTTACAATAATGAAGTGTTAAATGGATTATGTAAACAATGTCTGGAAGAAAGGGTTGCCATGGTGATATACACATAATTATACACTATGATTCAGTACAGTATAACGTTAACTGCATCATGCTGCCCTGAATATAGTCAAAGCTTTATTTAGCTCTATATGCAAGCATGCATATCATGAATGCACGAAAGTATTAGTATATACAGCCAAACATACCCATCATGTATATCGCCAAATGTATATACCACTGGATGTATTGCATGGATGCACTGAGTGTAGTACCACCGGATCAATATCGCGGCCGGATGTATATCACCAGATCATCACTTTGAATGTATGTACCGCTGCCGGGATGTATTGCAGTCTTGAGTATCAGCAACAGCTGACGTATAAACCGCTATATAAGTATAAAGGGTCGTATGTTAAAATATATTGCTGGCTATAGCCACCGTATTCATGTGCATGGCCGCAAGGTGATCCCTCCAGTTCCGTTTCACATGACAATGAGATAAACTGGTTAGTTTATGATCTATCCCGCCAACCCTGCCCCCCCCCAAGCATGGCATTCGACTCCAGGCCGCAGTGCTGGACTGCTGGCCCAGACATGCAAGACATGTAATCCTCACATAGCATATTTAAAGCATAGGGTATACTAGTTAAATATCAAAGTTTAAAAACTTTGCCTTCCATCTGGCTGAGGCCGGCTCCAGGCAGCAATAATGAGTAATAAATAAGTAATAATAATAATGAGTATTAAATTTTTTTATACGTGATTGCAGACCAATTGTTTTATATTGTGGTATCACTAAGAGCACTATTGTACATGTATTCACTTTTGTGATGTATACGCGTACATGCATTACATTTACATATTATCGTAAATTGGGAATTTTTCATTGTGGTTTATTTTCGTTTTTATTTTTCAAACAACAAAAATTAAACACAATGAAAATTGTTACACAATATAGAGCCTGTATAAACTGGCCTCATAATAAACTGCATGAAAATTAAATTTTTTTCAAACACTATGGTACATAACTAGGCTAGACAACAGGATTATATATAGACTAGACAAAATTATAATGAATTTTATTAACAATCTCGCCAGGTCGAACAATATGGTGGAGAGAAAGAAGAAAGAACTATTGGTATCAGATAAAGACTTCGGTAAATGGGAGAAGCACACAACAGGATTTGTAGCAAGATGTTCCAGAAGGTTGTTAAAATTCATAGAAATACTATCAGGGTTTTAGCCAGCATTAAAGGGTGGGGGGGGGAAGGGTGACTATGAGGTCAATGTAAAAAACACATCCTTGTGGTTTTGTATGACCACATCAAAAGAAAATTGGCTAAAGAAAGGGGGGGGCCCGCCCCTTTAGCTAAAACCCTGACT
Organism: Chalinula nematifera; assembly: GCA_036873525.1. Taxonomy (NCBI): domain Eukaryota; kingdom Metazoa; phylum Porifera; class Demospongiae; order Haplosclerida; family Chalinidae; genus Chalinula; species Chalinula nematifera. The sequence goes on from JAYJLX010044553.1 coordinate 1,841, forward strand.
GTATAGAACCTCTATCGTTAAGGTTCCTTCTATATCACAGATGGGTTATGTGCCGGCTGGGTCGCAGTGGAGAGGGTATAGTGAACCCAGTAAACACTTCGAAAGTAAAGAATCTTCAGAAAGAACAGTGAGTTGCTGTGAGGACCACAACTAACGACACTAACACACTAGACCCCAGAGCTACCAGCTTTACAACAAGTTCAGTTTCTCTTGTTACAGCCGAAATGATCAACTCTAACTCAAGCATTCATTTTATATACAGTTTCGGATATAACCAAATAAGGTCAAAGAACATCAGATAAGATTGAATAAACAATAGTACATAAAGTGTCTGGTAGGGCAGGGTTTGTTGTTACCTGCTTAAGCAGGCCCAGGCCTCACACTCCCCCCCGTCTTCTTCTCGGTGCAACCCGTCACTCCAGCTTTGCTGGGACAATCCATCCCCATTAGAATTGGCTTTTCCTGAACGATGAGCTATCTCGAATGTAAATGGCTGTATGGACCATCTAGCAATTCCGGCTTTATGGAGAAACTGTAAGGCATGATGGTCTGTTTGTATGAGAAAGGTTCGTCCTGTGAGATATACCGAGAAATGTTGCACTGACCGCTAAACACTCTTTCCAACTGCCGAGTACTTGGTCTCATGTAGTAACAATTGTTAAACTTTTTGGTTTAATATTAACTGATTCAACTATAACCGAACTAACATACAAATGTACAAAAGCAATCACTTATATATAAAGCAAAGGTGACACATGATTACATTACAGCTTGTAACAAGTTCTTACAACAACAGATATTTTAACTTAATGAAATCTTTACATAACCATATAGAAATTAGATGAACAGTTTGTAGTGTAATACATGCACATACATTCAACACTCCTCACTGCAAGCAGTTTGATCTTTGAGTCCAAGTAGTTCTCGTAGCTTGATGAATTTCTTCAAACCAAGTCCTTTGGTAAATACGTCAGCAATCATGTCATCAGTTTGTTGATATTTCAGTTCAACTGTACCATTGGCTACTTGTTCACGGATGAAATGAAATTTAATTCCAATGTGTTTCGATCTTCCATGGAATTGCGGGTTCTTGGACATTGCAATAGTTGATTGATTGTCCTCGTAAATCAGAGTAGGTCCTGATTGCTCTGGGTCTAGCTGCTGATACAACTCCTGTAGCCAAATCGCTTCCTGGCTTGTGCTTGAGAGTGCTATGTATTCAGCTTCAGTGGAGGACAGGGCCACACATGGCTGTTTTTTGCTACTCCAACTGACTACAGTACCTCCAATTTCAAAACAAAAACCGGAGGTGGATTTGAAATCGTTAGCATCAATCTGCATCAGTGAATCGTTTAGATGGGTGAGGTCGGTAGAGATTCGACGTTCCCTTCAGATATCTGAAGATACGCTTGACCGCATTCCAGTGTTCCTTGGTTGGCTTTGAACAATATCTGGCGACATTTCCAACAGCAAACGATATATCGGGCCTTGTCTTGGTAGACAGATGTAACAAACTTCCCACTGCTGTTTGGTACAAAGATTGATCTGCAAGTTCACTGTCATCAGTGGCTTTACTCAGCTTTGCACCAGCAACAGTTGGTGTACTGACACTTCTTGCATTGTCGAAACCGAACTTTTGGAGTATGCTATTCGTGTAGGTTTGTTGACCAAGCCACACTTTTCCTTGGTTCTGGACAACGTTTACCCTAGGAAGTATTTGAGTTCACCAAGGTCTTTGAGCTTAAATCTGTGAGATAGCTTCCTCTTGACCTCTTGAATATAGGTAGTGTCATTACCACAAACCACTATGTCATCCACATAACAGTGATCTTGCTCCTCCTGAACTCATGTACACACAAGGATCGCTGTGTGACTGTTTGAATCCTTCAGGCTCTTATCAAGGACAGAGTTCCAACATCTAGGAGCTTGTTTCAATCCGTACAAGCTATGTTTTAGTTTACACACTAGATGTCGTCCTTTACTGTCAACAAACCTGTTTCATATAAACCTCCTCCCATTCAAAAATGCTGATGTTATGTCCATCTGATGAATCTTCATTCTTTGCTGTACTGCTACTGCAATAAGTGAACGAAGAGATTCAAAACGTACGACTGGGCAAAAAATCTCGTCATGGTCAATACCAGAATGCTGGGAAAATCCTTGAGCTACTAGGCGAGCTTTATATCTTTCCACTTCACCGTTTGCTCCAATCTTTCTTTTGAAGACCCACCTACTCGTTTCCCTTCCACTAGTTCCAATACATTGTTCTCTTTTATCGATTCCATTTCACTATTCATAGCAGTCTTCCATTCTTCCTTCTCTGAACTAGATAACGCTTCCGTAACACTGGTTGGTTCGGAGTCGTTGTTGACGTTATGCACCCGCACACCATAATAATCAGGCCTCCTTGTCTCTCTCGGTGACCTCCGGACAACGGTTGGTGGTGGTGGTTCTTCATTCTCTCGATCGTCTGTTTCACTTTCTTGTCTTTCTCTATCTCCTTGAAGGTCATTATCTTTGTTCCGACATGTATCTTCGATTATGACTTGTGGAGTCTCCTGAGATGAATTCTGTTGCCCTTCCTTCTCAATGCCTCTACTGGCTTCGTTAAATGTGACATCTCGGCTGTGAACAATCTTCTGTCTGCTCTGATCGTATAATTGATAACCTTTCTGCATACCTAAGGAAAATACATTTGACAGCCTTGGAGTCCAATTTTCTCCTCTCATCCTTGGGAATGTGTGTGCAGCCAAAGACTCTCAGATGTCTGACATCTGGCTTTACACCATACAAGGCTTCTAATGGAGTTTTGCCTTTGAGGGTTTTAGTAGGACTTCGATTCCTTAGATATGTTGCAGTTGAAACAGCTTCAGCCCAAAAAGCCTTAGGAAGTTCAGAGTCCATTAGCATTGACCGCACCATCTCTATTACTGTTCTATTTAGCCTTTCTGCTGCTCCATTTTGTTCTGGACACTTGGGTATAGTATACTGATGCTTGATTCCTTCCTTCTTGAAGTACTGCTTGAATTCTTCAGATGTATACTATCACTTCGGAAGGCTCTCACTCTTCGTCCTAGAGAGTCTCTACCTTTTTCTATTCGCAAAACTTCTCGAATACATCAGACTTTCGCTTGATGATGTAGACCCATACATATCGTGTATAGTCGTCGATAAATGTAACAAAATACTCACATCCACTAAGTGATTTTGAACTCATTTTCCCGCATACATCACTATGAAGAGCTCTAGAGGAACAGTTGTCTTTCTGTCACTTTTGGAAAACGACCTCTTTGTTGCTTCCCTTTCAGGCATGGTTCACATGCTCTTTGTGGTACAATAGTCCAAACGGTGTACTAGTTCTTCTTTAACTAGTTTTTCCATATCCTAGATGCCCGTACCACAAATACCCTTTAGACGTATCACATCCTGACTCTGCTATAGCCGTGATCTTGAGGTTTGGCATTTGGAATGTGGTAAAGGTTTCCAACTTTCTTAGCCACTGTAATCAGCCTGCTTTTATTACACATCCGTGAAGCTGATTCCACTCTCTGTACCCTCAGACACACTCACCAGATTATATGTTAGCTCTGGTACATATAAAACATCATGCAACCTGCATTTCCTCTTCAATGGACCAGACTTCATAAGTAGAATCACTGTTCCACGTCCAGTTGCTTTTAGTGAATGTCCGTCACCAAGTGTAATATCAACAGGTTTCTCCAGAGTCTTCAGATCACCGAAAAAGGTACGATCGTTGCAAATATGAGATGTTGCTCCAGAATCAACTATCCAAATTGCTTCATCAAGAAGATTGGTACTTGTATCAGCTGTCAAGAACTATGAGCCCAACTTCGTCACTGTCACTACTAGATTGTTGAACACTTGACCTCGGAGGCTGTTGACTTCATGTCTTCATACGAATTGCGAAGATTTACCAGTGGTTCCTTCACCACCTTTCCCTCCGAGTTTCTTCTCTCATTCTCAACAATTCCATTGAATATGCCCAAATTTATTACAAAAATGACGTCTGGGCCCCTTCTTCTTGTGCTTTGAAACCATGACCTCTTCCTTGCCTTCTTGAGTGCCATGTTGCTTCGCCTTTAACTTGCGTTCACCAGACGTTCAATAACAGTTTCCATGGCTGGTACGTCCGAGTTTGCTTCCAGTGCTCATTGTATATTCATAATTCATAATGGGCGTGGTCAATTTTAATTAACTATTTTACTTTTTTGAATAAACAAGTTCAATTTAGTTAGTGCTTGCACGGTAAAAAAGTTGACACAGGAACATTTTTATACAGAAGCCTGCATAATGATTCTATACTCAGTAACAACTATATTCACGTACAAATACAAAGAAACCAACCTATGACTGTATTGCCTGCAGCCCCTATGCTGAGATTACATCAAAATAAGCATTATAATGGTTTTAACTTTTTTGAAAAGTGTGGACTCCGAATTATTATATGTCCTAAGGGATTTTTTTGAACAGACTATAGTTACAAGTACATGTAGTTATTGTGTATCATATTGTGTATTTATATATAGCCTTTTTTTGCTGTCTACACTTAATCGATTTTGTCACATTTAGTTGTCATTATTTTTACAAACGACAGAAATTTTCTTGAAAGTTACATCAATTGTTTTTTTTCCCCATATGTATACATCTATTACATGATGTAACTACATGCTTTATTTTGGATGAGTTAGGTTGTCCTGTTTATATGCATTACTGAAGACTAAATGGTTTGCTTTTTTGTTTAAGTCATCTTGTAGTTATGCGTAATTGGTTGTTGGAGAATTCAACATTTGAATTTTCTTGAGATTCCAGCATAATCATAATCTTGCCTCTCTCGGCAGCCTTTTGTGGTTATACAGTTGTAATGGTGAACTCCCTCATGTGCATCTATTGCACTTCAAAAAGCCTAATGTTCCATTGGCTTGTTTGGGTTTAATAACGCGTGGCTCCACTCTTCAATGGCTAATTATTTTGTAATAAATTGTGTAGTGTGAACGTGATCAAGTGAATAGGGTAATAATTTTTTAGTTGAACCAATTGTACAGCTGATATTTTTGGTATAGGTGTGTATGTTTTTTTTTGCTTAGAGGCATAACTGAGTTTAAGGGTAACTGTATCAAAAAAAATCACCTCGCATTTTAATTTGCTTAATTGAAAGTATGTATTATATGTATTAGTATTCTGTACAAAAATTATTGCAAAAGCATGACTAATTTGAAAGATATAGGCTTGCAAAATTTTTTGCAAAATTCTAAATTTACTTCCTGCGTGACGTCATTAGATTGACTCAATGTTTTAATGTATTGGATTCGCCACTTATTTGCTATATATTGTGTATGTATTACTGAATGGTATACTGCTATTGTTTCTGTCAAGAGGCCTTATTTTTGTTAGATAACCTTCTCATTACCATAGCCCATTTACAGAGAAACCTCACGTGAACCGCCCCACCTAGTTTATAGAATCAACAATAAAGTTCCAGTACAGGAGGAAAGAATTGTGAATAAAAGGCCAACTCAGCCTGTTGATGACATATAATTGAATAGCTCCGGGTAAAAAGGGGATTAAAACGCTTTTTCAAAGTTTCGAGAAAAACGGATAAAAAGAAAACTGTAAATTTTCCTTCTTCTGCAGAAATGTAAGTTAAACTCCGTTTCTTACTGATACGTTTTATACTCGTTTTACTCTCACCCGCACAAATAACATAGTATACGCGCTTTAGGCTTTGCAGGTAGTCGAACAGTGTTTAGATCTTGGTTGTACCTATGGAGTAGGAGGCTGAACCGAACAATTTTCTTTGCAAGGTAGCTGTAAAAGACAGTGATAAAGCTATGCAATGTGAAGGTCATTGTGCTCTATGGTTTCATTGTTCATGCATTTTTGTCGAAAAATTACTGCTACTCAGTACAAAGAAATTAGTTGAATCTCCCAATGCATAGTACTGTGCAAACTGTACTGGTGACTATGATCGTACTCTTCCACTATTCAATTCAGTTGATGCAATTGATGTGTTCCACTTTGATTTTCAGAAAAACTTTCCGACGCCTAAACTTACCGTTGGTGAACAGTTTTATTTACAGTTATTATGGACCTATAATTTTGGGGTTTATTGTGCTTCGCAAGATGTGTTTTGTGCCTTTATGTGGGACGAGCTCGTTGGTCACCGTGGGGCAAACAATGTGGTTTCCTGCCTCTTTGGAATACCAAGTTTGGTTGCACTGGCACAAAATGGTCGATATGGTGGGCGGATAATTGCCCAGGGCAAAATAAAAATCATTGTGTAATATGGTTTTTACAGGACGTCATACGCTAACACGAGTGGACTATAAGTTTCTCATTGTAGGACACACCTATGGGCCTGCTGATCGCTACTTTGGCATTATAGAAAAGCATACTAGGAAAATTGAGAATGTGTATACTCCTGGTGAGTGGTATCAGCATGTCAAGGAATCGTCATTAAAAACATCTTCAAATGAACCAAAGTGAGATTCATGATTATTGAAGTTTCCTGCACACTACGTATGTTGAAAGAAAAAAGGATATCGATTCATGTGCTATAGAGTTTAGTCAAGCAGTTTGGTTCAATTTTGGAGTAGGTGAAGTATTTGTGAATGGTCATATGCGAGAGGAACATCATTCGCAAGAAATGTGGCTCAGATATACCCATGATGTGATGGAAACACCAAAAAGAGTTTCATATGCAAAGTTATCAAATGTTAATTTTCACCATCACAACTCTATGACCAGTATCCTTTGCCAAAAAAATAAAGTCAGCTAAAGCAGCTGATCTAAAAAGCTTGCTAAGGATTACGTTCCTGAAGGTGTTAGAAGTATGTACTAATAGCCACAGAATCAAACGATGATGAAAAGCACGATTAACAATTAACCCCATTAAATTCAAAACTCGTATACTGAGCCTTTTTGAACATTATAAGTGACAATTAACTATGAGTAAAATAAATTTAACTATAACTGATAACTATATAGTATAGCTTGCTTTTAATTATAATGATACTCACTTTTCTCTGTTTTAGTAACTATTTGAATGGCAATTCTCAATATAAGAACTCAGTATTCATGAGTCAAAAATCACTAACAGATTAATCACCAATTAAACTAACTTAACATTCATGAATTACACTATGAGATATATATAGCTATAGCATTCGTGTACTTAGTCAATGATGCAATATGTGTCACATGGCCTCGGGTGGTTCACTAGTACTATCACGATGATATAACCAACTTCGGCTACACATTTTTAAATCCTCACGTAAGCTTCTTCAGCTCCTTCTAAGTGGGTAGCCAATTCCTTTTTCAACAATGCCTTTTCTTTTCATGTTGAGGGCATCACATGTACTACATGTGTCTGAACGTGAAATGTAAATTAAATTCATGCATCATGATAGTAGTGCTTAGATACAACTGGTTTGACTTCACTGAGCGGTTCAGTGGCAACACCATCTGCCTGCGGCTGCTGGCTACAGTTGACAAGTGCTTCTTTTTTCTTTTCGATATAGTCAAGATACTCAGGGTGATGTTTTAAAAGAAACATTTCATACATCCTTTCAATTGACAAGTCAGCAGATAAATACACAATCTGGATGAATTTTTGTGGCGAGCTAGATCTTGCCGGGAAAGATGCAATATGTTCATGCACCTTTTGATGTAAGTCATCAGGTACCCTATTTTCGTGCCTTCCACGACGATCAGGCTCTGGTATTAAGCCACCTGTTGCAACTTTATACCGTAAAACCTCCAATCTTTTTTTGCCAAATCCATGAACCCACATAAATGCCTTGCCTTCATACAAACCTTAACTTCAAGTCATTACGGATGTGATACACCATGCTAAATTTACTTGATTCCGCTGGTGGCCTACCAATCTTCTTACCAGTCTTTCCTACAGCAGGGTTTGTTTTAATGTCCGGATGATTGCTTTGTCTCGGATTTTTTGATAAGTCCCATGAGGTACAGGTTTTGGTCATTGTATGCTAAAGAACCAAACTGATCCCTCACATTAGTAAGGTGATTCAATGGAAATTTCGACATGCACTTTTTAGTACAGCAATTTTTCCTCAAAACATCTTGGATTGACGAATCTGGAGCATGGCCCGGCTTTCTTTTTGGTAGCCTCTTCCTTCCCCTATGCTGCACAATAGCTTCTTCGATTTGTACTTCACTGTATGTCTAACGTGGTTGACTCACTACTGGAAATCTTAGAGGTACCAAGACTGTAACACAGCGAGAAAGGCCCTCTCTGAGACTCAGATGCCATCTTTTAACCACGCCCATATGCGACTAGACGTAGTATTAATAATTAAAATTAATTAATAGACCATTGTAAGTAAATCTGGTTTTCAGGATACGAATTTGAAACATTACAGAAATATAGCTAAAGGTTAGAAGATAAAAATTTTGGGGTAAAAAATGAAAAGTGCTGTTAGGCGTTTCATACCCCGGAGCTATTCAATTAATGAAAGCACTAAAGTGCTCGTTTTTATACTTGTTTTGTAGTAACTTTGCTATATAGTTAAGTATAATATCATTTAAATTAAGAGGATTAATTTACACTATTGTATTAATTTTAATAGTCAAACTACTGAGATATATGTTTTTTTTTCTAGAGTTGACAAGATTCAGTGTTGGAGGAATGAATTTATGATAGCTTAATTAATCTTTTTAATGCATCTATTACTGTTTTTGTTTCAAGCTAGAATAAAACAATGCTAATTTAGTCGATAAAATTAACGATAGTTGATAAATTATAGGTGATAAATTATAGTAGGTGATAAATGATAGGTGATAGTTAATAGGCTCATTACCAGTTACTGAGGTGCTTGATGAGTAATCCATTGGTATAGGATATGAGTGAGTGGTCATTAAATTGAAGAAGCTGCTTCTGATTTCATCTGAGCTGAATGGTGTTTGAAGGTTTTGTAGAATCCACTTTAAGTCGTAGTAGTGTGCTGTTAACTGTAAGTAGTTTTTGATGGTAGTTTCATTGTTGTCGTTGGTTGGAGCAAATATTAATTTACAGGAGAAATTTAGGACACAATTGTTGACTCGAACACAGGCAGAACAGCTTTTACAAATTGTGAGATCACTAATTGAGACAGATTTTGCTCCAATGTTTCCCGAGACACAAGAAAAAAATATTGACACTGGAACATCCTATGATAAATCCTTTCAGCTGTTTTGTATCAGATGAGGATGGGTGGGGCAAGGTACCGTATAGCCGGTAATATTCACGGGCTTAAAAAATTGCGGTTGCCTTAAAAAAAATTTTCAGCTTTGTTTACGTATTATTCAATAGCTGTTACTGATAAACGCCTGAGTGCATGTTAGTTTACATAAGTGAAGCCTTGTAATCCAGCCCATCCCATTCACAAACAATATAGTGTTAAGCGATAAGCCATTTTAACCGCGAAATTAAGCGAAATTTAATTCCACTCTAAAATTACCAGCTATACGGTAGTAGTGAACTGTTATGCTAGTGCTTGGTGGGAGTGCCAACATCGCCAATATCCTTGTGAATATTAATCACCGACTCTGAAGTTAACGCAAGAGATTTTGTGTCCTGATACAGGCGAATTACCAGTTTCAACATTTGATTTTATCTTGAGCTGATCAATGTTGTTTTGCCATAGTGCGATGTAAATGGTACCTGTTTTGTCAGCAAGGAGAATATTACGTAGCTTTAGAGTTTCTCGTTAACTTCTTCAATACAACCATTTTGAACTACTTTAATTTTAATTTCTACATTGACGATGCTTCCCGGGTCAAGTTGTGATATATCTGAAATGTTGGTAAACATGTCATTGGTATTGTCAAGAATAGTATATGACTGGGATTCAATATCAAGGGAAGCCAACTTAGATTTCTTGGTGTAAACTATTTCTGTAGCAGCGGAATCGATTCGACGCTTTACCGATACTCCTGTTAGCTTTACAGGACTTATCATAGCAGATTCAAATCGACAATGATCTTCAGTTTCAAAGGACATTCCAGGAATAGCATGATCTCCATTGACTAAGGTAAAATTGAAGTAATTTGTTCCTTTATGAGATTTCTTTAAAATACCTGTAGCCATCGATTCCTGTGGATTGCCAGTGTAGGTAGACTGGACTGAGAGAGGCGTTGAGAGTTTGGGATCGGCAGACTGGAGATAGCTAGTAGGACTCTCTGGAGTTGGTTAATATGTCAATAAGGAAAGTGTTGAAAAGCTTCGGGAAGAAGTGGATTCTTGTGAAAAGCGAGTTGCTACAGCTGAAGAACTATTAGTAGAAATTAAGGAACTGATGAAAAAAAAAAATTTGACGAAGAAAAAGAAATTGTTCAAGTAGAAGTCATTAGTAGCTTTCACATTCTTACCCTGGTGACACGCCCTATGTAGTTATTAAAGTAAATATTATGTATACATAATCTACGCAGTATTAAATTACTTTTAGGAATGGGAAATTAATCATGAGCAGTAATCACAGAAGAAGTATCATCATCGCTGTCAGTAGCTTTCACATTCTTACCCCTGGTGACACGCCCTATGTAGTTATTAAAGTTAAGTACATGTAATCTATGCAGTACTAAATTACCTTTAGAAAGAGTAGAATCATTAGTAACTTTCACATTCTTACCCCTGGTGACACGCCCTAAGTAAAGTTGGTATGCATAATCTACGCAGCATTAAATTACCTTTAGGAATGGGGAATTGATCATGAGCAGTCCAAAAGTGGGTGTTTTAGAGGTGTGGTGTTAATTTTTAATTGATGTATGTAATTATATGTATGTATGTATGTATGTATGTATGTATGTATGTAGGTATGTACACGGAAATAGAATGGATAAGAGTAGATAAACTAAAGTCTGTTCACGTTGACTACGACTTTAAAGGGAGTTGAATTTCGATCTATACACGAGATAAATCGCTGCTTTTATGGCGTTCTTATAAAAAATTTATTTATTCATAGCTTTATGATATAAGGTTTTTCTAATTCGAAGCTCTACACATACTTCTAACCACAGGAATGTTAAGTCACGTGACTCCAAATAATCAGGGAAGATGGCCGTTAGCTTGTAGTTTGTTTGTTGTTGGGATTTTTTGCTGTTTTTGTTCGCTGAAAAAAAGATCACAGTTGCTATTAAGAGTTGAAGGTATTGTTCATACAAAAAATATAGGTTTACTAAGAAGTCTATAAGTAGTGGTGTCAGCTAAAAATTTTAAACAGCTCAGATTTTAACGATTTTTTCCCCCTTGACTAATCTTGGTAGAAGTGTTTCGAAAATAAAATATGACTGCGAATGGTGCTTTGGCTGTGGAGCTTTAAAGTATCAGTTAAATCTCTGAATCAGTGTACACAATTTCTAATTAAGCGATGGCACAAAATAAATATTTCCT
>JAYJLX010044575.1:0-34993 GCA_036873525.1 Chalinula nematifera
ATTGTCCTATATATTTTACAGCTGCTACTTTCACTACATTTGATCCAAGCAGAGTAGGTTAGCCAATACTGTTGTTATAGTGTGTGCAATAATACAGTGTTCTCAATAACAGGTTTCAGTGTTACACCCACATACAGTATGAAGTATGAGGCTAATGAAGGTAATTAATTGGAAAGACATATGTCCTTCAGCCACTATACTGGTCATAACCCAGCTGCAATTAAGTATGTATTATATAGCAAACAGTAATAAAATAAAGAGCATACCTTTTTATATTACTTGAAATAGCTTCATTATGGTTAAACAACATGCCTTTGTATATATGCTGTTATTCTTTCATTCAGGTTCATTTTGTACCAGCGAAGATGTTTTCTTTTGTAGTCTCGTTGTAATAGTTGGTGTTATAGTAGCCATTGTATTAGTGATAACTGTTGCTAGTGTAATCCTCTTTATCTATAGTAAAAGGGATTTATCCAAGATGAAATACGAGGTATAATGTTCACATAGTGTAGCCTGGAGACCACGCCCATTTGCAATGAAAAATGGTCTGGCAACATGGATACTCCAACCACATCACCTTTGCTGGGTAACAACATTTCCTGTAGATCATTTGATGTTAAGGAAAATGAGTAAACAACTATGACACCAATGAGTTAATGATTATGCTATTATTTTAAATTGAAGCCTGATACTGCACTTAAGCTATAACGTTGATATTACCAAGATTAATTAAAATACCAATCAGTTTAACTTTGAGTACACATTGCCAGACGTTCATTGCAAATATAGGCCAATGCATGGTGGTACCTGAACTAACTCTATGATGGTATATGGTGTGGGTTATTTAGTTCTAATTTTTTTTTGTATTGTGCTTTAGGTAAATACTGAGACAAATGTAGCAGCAACCTCTAGTGAACCAATCGAGATCAGTATGCGTGGGGTTGTGCCTGATGATGATGATAAACCATCCATGTGAGACAATGAGTATTGAGTGAATACAAAGATACAGCTGAATTACACACACAATATATAGGCCTAGTTTTTTTTATTGATCTGCACATAATTATAGTAATTTTGAACAATTTACATAAAGACAATTCAGTTTAATATTAATTTTGGTTATCATTATTTATAATGCTATATATTTCTTTATAATTGTTATTTACTTAAAAAGTATAAACGGTATTAGTATTTTAAAATTTGCAAAATATTGGATTATACAAAACAAAATCATTAACTGATAAATACAATTGTATACAAAATGATAATTATTGGTTGTTGAAATACTATTGATAATATACAATGATCGATACTCCGAATGTTAATTGATTGAAGTATAAAATTATTAATGAGTCAAAAATGATTCAAACTGAATTTTAAAAAATTGCATCAATGGGTACAATAATGCTATTAATCAAGTGGCTTGCTCCCTGGTATAGTATCGTATACTACAGTGTTCCCCTCACCATCATCATAAATGGTGGTACCACTGCTGTCAGTTGTGTTGATATTGTAATTTGGTATTACCTCAGCATAAGCTCCGTTTGTTATCACATCATCTCCGATCCTGTTATTGGGTACACCACGTGGGATACACCTGGAACCCATGCCATTGGCTAGTGATAACGGTATCTCATAATGCTGAGGTGGTGACCTATACCCATTAGCTGTAGTCTGTCCGTATGCTACATTGGTCTCTAATCCCATTAGCTCTCCATTAATACAGCATGTCGGCTCAGTAGTTTGATGGTGGTGTGTCATGCGATGGTTAGTGTTCACTAGTACAGTTGGTGATTCAGTCCTGGTGCGTCTCAGTGATGATATTCCTTCAATATAAGTGGACTTGACTTGACCGTAAGCCGTATTTTTACTATGAGTGATTACTCGTAGCTCGTCATCTTCGTCGGCTACTAAAGAGTTAATTAATATACCACTAGGAGATCTACTGTAGGGATTAATGGATTCTTGTCGACTCAACCTCCCATTGGCAGTAGCTGAGTGATGGCGGTTGGATCGTTTACTGAGTCTCATGCATCCACACAGATACAGTATAGTAATAGTAATAATAGCAGTAATGACAGCTGTTACAGGTACTGTAATGGCTACTGATATACCAGCAACTGTAGCTGGGCTATTGAATAAACCTATGAAACATTAAAATGCATGAACACTTGTATAATACACATACACATTACTATGGTAGCTGCCCGCATGTGAAGCACTTTTAATTATATAATTGTGGTTAATTAGTGGGGCCACATCATTAATAATTAATAACCCACCAACTTCCTGTCTGTCAGTATACTCAGCCAATGTGGTTGGAATGATGGATGGAGTGGACAGTACCACAGGGATATCTATTGATAGTATATATTAATATTATGTATATATGAGGTCAAGTAATGGTAATTATACATTTTAAAGGCTGGTTCACAATATGACACTAGAATGTTTTGCAAGACGCTGCATGGAATATTAAGAATTTGTTCTATCATCTTGTATTAATATTAACAAATTTCCAGTGCATGCATTCAATATTGTAAACCCAGGCTTAATAGATAAAATGAAACTGTACACATGATAATCAGCATTATACATATGTTGGTTTACATAAATCATTAATTGGTTAGTATATGACTATATCACATATAATCTGGATTATGGGACAGTACATGTTAACAGTGGACATTATACAATCAGTTGCACACAACGTGTTCATAGTGCATAGTAATTACTTTCAGCTAACCTGAAGAAAACAACACTGAAGTAAAAGTGGTTAGTTTAGCCTGTTTAGGACAATCTATTAAACAATGATGGAATTATTGCATAATTTACATTTTCATAGTCAAACTTAATAGCCACACCCATACAATGTGATGTAGCCACACCTACACAATGTATAGCCCCACCCATACTATGCAGTATATATAGACCCCTTGCACTCGTAATTGCTCGATATATGGAAAACATCATTAATGGGAGAGAAATTAAAATTCGCCTATATCCAGAATGACACCTATGAGATGGCAACGCCAGCCAAGTAGCTATGCATATTTGTACAAATTAGCAAAGAAAGTTCAAGGAAAATTTCCCTTGGCTTCCAAAAAATAAAGCAATGGATTTTACGAATCAAGCAGAAGCAGGTTTGTAGCAAGCACATCTTGACTCTTGAAATACTGGCTCCAAGTTCTTTTATTGCCGTCTCACAGGTAAGGCATTTGAGGCGGGTGTGGTTAAATTTTTATAAAAGCTTTACAGTGGTGGCCTCTTTGATCTGTCTTTGACCAGTTAGGAGTGCAAGGGGTCTATATTATAATGTAGTTACATACCCTCCTCCCCTTCAGTATATGTACCCTATAGTATAATATACCTGTGTATGGAATAAGTGATACTTGACTGGTACTACTGGCCTGAATACTTCGTGAGGGGGACTTAAGAGGTGAACCTAGCAAATATAAAAATAAATAACATGTAATAGATCACTGAGTAAAGCATAGTATATTAAGTAGATGTACACTAGGGTATGTACTGAATGGAAACCACTGAAATATTGCAAATTATGATACTTTACTTGTGTGCAGTAAATGAAGGATACAAATATTGGTATACATACTTTGGAGGGAATTATAATACGGTACAACAGCACTACAGTTAGTCCTCAAAATAGCATCAGGTACCAGGAACAGGACTTCTGAGGATAGAAAAAAAAATACATGAATTGATCTATTATATTTTATAGTATAGTACTGATTGTATACTGAATGGAAACCACTGTATGTCCTGTATCCCTAATCCTTACCAATGGATGTAATCCTGGGTATACTGTAACCCACTCCATTAATGGCAGTGATACTAATGGTATAGTTGAGCCCACTAGCAGCTGGATAACCAGTGAATATGTACTCTGTTGTATTAGAGGGTAACAGTAGGTCTGAGGTACCCATTACCGTGTATTGACCAGTACTGTAGACACCAGTGATTGCAATAGTATACCCAATCAATATAGGCCAGTCATCTACAGTAATGTTACTTTTATGTGTCTATAAAAGAATTTAAAAAGATTAATTAACTATCAATTAATAAAAAATAATAAAATTAATTACTATTGTTGTGCTATCATCGACATAATATTATTATTGCAAATTGTTAAGGTACAATAGACATGTAATATATATCATTCAATATGGTAGCTATTGTGGTATGGAAGAGCAGCTATAGGGAAGTATAATACACTGTATGGATAACTTAATTAGTACAAGAGACAGGAAATAGAGGTAGCAGCTAGAGTAGAGTATATTACGATGACATTTAAAGAATTGATGGAGTAAATAGCTTACAACGATTCCACTCCAATTGACAGTGATATTGGTTGAAGTGACGGCATCCAATGTGAAACTAACTGTTACATCTTCAACTGGTAAAGGGACTTTAATAATAAAAAATAATAAATAATAAATAATAATTATAGACAAATAATATAACTGAGTACTAATGTATGTACACATTATAGTGGCTTATTCAGGTTAAAAGTAAACACAGTATATCATTATTATAGCATAAACAAATGTAACGTAATTTCCCGAACACACTAAAGCTGGACACCATGTAATAAAGCACTTTTACATTATAATATAGTTAAACGCCATATATATTGCACAATTATGGTACGAAAAAAGTCCAGGTGATTATTATTATTTATACGTTTATACATCATTTTTTTAGACAAACAATCAGTACTGAAGACAAGGTCCAACTATAATAAAGCACTTTATACATTATAATATAAATAAACGCCATAATTATATATTGCACTATTATGGTACAAAATAAGTCCAGGTGATTATTATATTTACGTCATTTTTTTAGAGGAACAATCAGTGAGATAAGGTCTATATAACAATAATAAAGCACTTTATACACATAATACAGTTAAACACCACTATATATTGCACCAATTGTATATAATTATAGGTACAAATAAGTCTGGCCAGTGATTATATTTACGTCATTTTCTTTAGACGAACAATCAGTAAAATAAGGTTCAACTATGTAGCACAATATAGTTATTATGAGCGTTCATATATTAAAGTATTGATGAATTGGAGGGTTTAAGTACTTGTGTTGAACATACACACTACAACACTTGAACAGAGTCATTTGTCACTCAATACTATTATCTATTGTGTACTGTATCCCTTATATGTATTATTGTATTAACCTACCATTGAATGAAAAGCATTTATTGTTACTATCTCTGGTAGAATATCGATCAATAGCCATCACTATGACACAATACTGATCATCTGATGGAACAAGACCTTCCACTGTTACACTATTACTGGTAGACTCCATTATAATATTCACCCAACCAGGAGCTGTTGATGATACATTATATCTGTAACTAGTATTACAGTATGGTGGTGACTCAGTCCAGGAGATATCCACTGATGTGTTGGTAAAGGTATCAGTATGGATAATGACATCACCAGGATTACTGGGAGCTACAGAAATAAATAATAGTTAAAGGATCAGGTCCATGTATAATAGTTATATATAACAACAAATGCCTCATTATCTATCGATGATTAACCATTAACTTGCAACAAATTAATGCATACAATAAAATATCGTGTTTATAAACTATCTACAATATACTCAGTCGATAATCATGCTATAGTGACAATATTAATCCTGGAACAGCATATGAAAATAAACCCTAAAAAAATCTTGTGACAAAACAATCATGCTTGAAACAAAAACATGAGGATTTAAATGATCAAATAGAGTAAACTAAAATGGTTTTCCCAATATATTAACGCAGTAATTGTAGTACAAAAATTTTACTCCATTTTTAAATATAATTATACCAGCTGCAATTTTTTTTCTTAATTTGGGAATCCGAGACATTCATAGTAATCAGACATAAACAGCAATGAATAAAATTAAGGCACACAGTACAATTTACAGCAAATCATACCTTGAATAGTTAAAGTCTGGTTTACTTTGCTAACAAAGTCCTCACAGACGATAGTGTATCCATTAATACTGGACTGTATAGTGAATGATATACTTGATCTAAGAGGTGATCCTGATAATCGTCTAACTGCAAACACTCCTATCGTATCAGGACCTTGAATAAAATTACTGAGGTATGTAACCATCTTGCTCAGCCGAGTTCCATCATCTCGTAATACCTTCCAAGCTAACCACTGAAACCCTGATCCAGTCAGTGTACACTGATACTCTACTGGTTGATCCAGGCACAGTTGAATATTATACTCAATTGGAAATATAACACCACCAAGAGTACCTAAATAACAAATATAAAAGTAAAATATTTTTTTAATGTTAAACAATGTCTATGCATGCACTCAGTGTAAAACCACTCAAGTTTAAAGTATGTAGGAACTGCATGCATATGTTTGGCCATACCCATCGCCGGCTTATTGAAAAAAAAAGTTCTTATGCTGCATACAGATTTATGCATAATTATTTACAATGATTGAGACACTCATGAAGCAACAAAATTTGCAGGTATAATTTATGCTAGATGGCACATAATTACATGATTTACGATGACTGTGATTACGACTAATAAATAAACCAGATTAAATTAAAGGGGAGTGGACATCTTTTTTGCCATAATCAAATAGTCTACAATGTGATCCAGTGAATCACTCAATAGCCAGAGTATACATACTAAATATATCTACAACTGAGCAAATAATGACTCATGCTGCTATTTTTTATAATTATGTATGCCCAGAGGCCTTACTGAGCTACAATTATACAATAATACATGCAATTATTAATCACTGAAACAAAACTAACTTGAATGCATAAAGAAAAGCCATAGTATAATGCAGCTCTGCCACATTTCCTTCCTCATGGTTCCTGTCAACTTTTACATTTACAAGACTTTTCTTTCTTGTTTATAGACTAATAAAAAAAAAATAGTTAATTATTCATGGGCGTGTTATTAAAATTTCAACATTGGTCAAAAAAGCTAAAGGAACTGGAAGGAGGAGGGGTGAAAAAAACCAAAGCGAGAAAAAGACAAGCAGCAAAGTCTGCAACTATAAAAAGGATGGAGTAAGCTGACGTGGTGTGTGACAGGCTATTATATCAAGCCCCAGGCTATCTACTAGGGTTAGTTACTGTTATGTGCATCACAATCAATAATCAGGAGTGCATATGTCAAAATACATAAAAATCTAGATTTATGTAATCTAATCCCGGATTAGTCTAATCGCACAAACCAACATTTCTCCTACTTAAGTAGGTAGATATTGAAGTGGGCGTGCGTGATATGTAGTAGTAGGTGGGGTCAAAACTAGATTATGTAGCAAATTCATTTCACTGTACATAAATAATGTCTTTCAGTACTGTTTTGTGATCAGCCACATAAGCTCAAGTTATATGGTTACATGTATTTGCATTTTAGTGTTGCTTGTGGAAGTTGGTCAGATTTATGGTATTTTCTCAGTAGTCCGCTAAGTTAGTATGGTATTACTGTCAAAGATAAATCAATCTGAATAAACTTTATTGTACAGCGAGTTAACTTTGGCAGATTTTTAATTCAACATCACAAATAATATTACAAAAAAAAATAATAAAGGCCACCATACAATAACTGCCTTGACCATGAAATATTTTGACTGGGAAATATTTTTTAACCTGCAAAAATGTAGTCCGTATACAGTAGTTTAGGTGGAATATGCAATGAACTTTTGAGGTGTAATCTAAATTTACAAGTTATTATTGGTTGTACAATAGTGTATTAAGTATGTGATGTGTATACTCGTATGATACAGGCCTACAGCGTCAAACTTAGCACGTGCAGTGAATGTGCGATGATATAGCACGATCTACGGACGGTACAAAAGCAATTATACGCAATGCTAGATTACCAATTTTCCCCTTTTTTAACTTGATAATGGCTTGGACACTAATTAAGTTAGCTTGCTTGGCAGGTTAATTGCATTATGTATAGCATGGCTAATGCTGACTGTATTGTTGATATAATGTGTTTTACTATTCTGTTACCATTGTAGGCTGTTGCTTTGTTGGTAGCTGTGAAGAATTTTGTATCGGTCAACCAGTTCAGCTCCAGTGTGTTAATGAAAATAACCTCGGACTAATCCTGGTTAGGATATATGATGATACTGGACGTCAATTTGGTCGTAATGTTTCAGTTTTTGGAGAAAATTCTGATCTAACACAAGTGGGAAGCTTCAAATTCTTGAACCTGTCTACCCAACCAATTTCAATAGTTGTATCTACTAATGCCCAACCCAATATAAGTGGATATACTATTCGTTGTCATGATGGCCCTACTAAGGCAATTCTTTCAAACCTCACCATTAATGGTTAGTATTTTCATTATTATACTTTTTTAGTCTCATTTTGATATAGATAATTATGAGGTTATTGATTTTTTTTTTATTTTATTTTTATTTCAGTCACTGATAGTCCAGGTAATGTCACTATCCATACTGATACCTTTACCAACTCATCAGTGGATATCTCCTGGACTGAGTCACCATCATATTGCAATACTACATATAGAGTAACAGTAATTGATGGGGATAATGTGACAGTGGTGTCTACTAGTACTGGTGCCACATTGGAAGGTCTTGTTCCATCAGATGATCAGTATTGTGTTGTAGTGACTGCTATTGGTCAATATTCTACCAGAGAGAGTGATCAGAGTTGTTTGATACTCAATAGTGAGTTAAACTTTATTCCTGTGGTGTAAAATTTGTTAAATAAGTATACTCTTAATCATGTAGCTCCAAAATTGAGTGAAACCCTAACTGTGAACTATTCAGAGCCATTAAATGGGACTGTTTCAGTTAGTATTCACTGGAGACGAATTGACTTGGTGAGCTTTAGCTTATTTTGTGTTATAGCAATATTGAAAGGAGTTCAGATTAAAATTGACTTTTTTATTAAGTTGTGATAGTGTATAATGTGTACAGGTGTATTGTATATATTTTACCAAGATGTAAATTTCCTTTGCAAACTTGAATAATTAATACACATGTACACGTAATAGTGACCTTTTATGTGTTAAATCAATTCCCTATATGCTGAGTAATTGTTTCCTTTAATAGAATGTCACTTATATCATTATAAGAGGGAGGAGGGGGAGTTACAGTTTTGATAGCAAGTAAAACAAGCAAGGGCTGGGATATTAATCACAGAATACATATTCCTTTATACATTAAGTAATATTATACTTCTTTACTTTTCAGACAAGTGGTAGTGATATTGCTGTGTCTGACTTGGAGGAATATCAAGTAATGATTTATAATTCTAAAGAATTTTCAAAGGATCTGTCCAAGTTACCTCCAATTTCTGTCAACCATACATTTGATGGTATACCATCTGGAAAGGAATACAATATCACTGTGATTGCTGTCAATGGTGTTGGAACTACCTCTGTGTCAACAAGTGATTTTTTTTATATAGCAATCAATCAATCAACAATGTTATAGAGTGTATTTGTTTATACAGCCGTGTGTAAATACATGTGAATTTTGGGGTCACATTGTGACATTGCCTCCAGCACTATAGTATACTATGTATTATGTATACCATTAACTTGTAGCTTACTTGCAGTTTATATTGTTTTAGATATTTCAATTCCTCCAATAAGTACTATAGTACCACCATCTGGATTGACATCCATATCGGTAGCATCAACAAACTTCTCATCCACTCCAGACTTGAGTATAGTAAGTACATGCAGTATTCTCACATAGCATATGGGTTGTGTGGGTATGGTTTTGTTGTCCTGTCAGCAGCTACATGTACATAAAAATTTTCACGGTGAGAGTGCTAGGGTGGCCTGGTTTGAGATGGGAAAGAGCTCGTAAAAACTAATTAATCTCTTACACAAGACTTTTAACTTTCCAAGACCCAACACAGTGTCAGTATCCCATACTATGGGTTTTAGAATACCATTAATACAGTTAATTTTTCAGACGTATAATATTTTCATAAGCAGAAGACTTTTTACCCTGTGTAATGGCTATTTTTTTAATTATAGCATTATAATAATTATTTTTGTACAGACTTCAGAAAGTATTCCAAGCAAGGTCACATCGTCAACTATAACTAGTACTAGTAAGGAATAATCATCAATTCTCACTGCTTAATTCCTTATATGCATGTATCATGTGGACTGTGGCATCTATATTGAATTAAGTACCACTTAATTAGATCTAACTCTCAATAAGAATAAGTTATACAGTGGAGCCTCCGAATAAAGGACATTTTGGGACACTATATAAATTGAAGTGCTTTGTCCTTTATAGAGAGGTTGTCCTCTTCTCAGAGGTTAAAGTAAATGTATTAGACAAGTCTATTTGGGACACAGACAATAAAGTGTCCTTTGTTGAGAGGTTTGTTATACTGTGCCCCTTTCTCGGAGTGTCCACTATCGGAGGTTGTACTGTATATACACATGTATAATTATCATCTTTTCTTGCTTGTAATAATGTAGATACTAGTAGTGTCTCTAGTGGTATAGAGCCCTCCAATACAAACCCAGGTAAAGAAGAATAACTACATTCATGTGAACTTTCTGAAACACTTAATCACTTGATCTTTAGAGTTTTTTAACCCCACAGGTTCTGCTTCCAATAATGACAACAATACATCAGCTATAATAGTAGGAGTAGTGGTAACTGTTCTGATCATTATTGTGATCGTTATTGTGGTTATTCTCGTTGTTTATATACTGTATAAAACTGGAAAATGTATGTTGCAGATATTACATTTTCATTTTTATACTGACTATTTCAGTGATTTATTTTTTTCCCCTTTATTCAGGTACATTCAATCAAGAACATCCAGTAAGCTATTGTTAATGTATAGTATGTGTAGGGTTGCATAGGTTGTGTACTATATGATGTGTGGATCATAGTAATTATTTTACTAATCTCAAACTGCGTAATTTATTAATTGATAATGACTAGCATACATGTATCAATTGATATTAAATTTTTTTTTCTAGATTGCCGGACAATTGTCCTAAGCTCACTAGTAACCAAATAACTGTACCTTATATTAGAGTCAATTGGCTAGTATTGGTTATATAGACCCCTTGCACTCGGAACTGATCAAACAAAGATCAAAGAGCCAGCGCTCAGATTTCATAAAGCTTTTATAAAATTTTAACCACACCCACACCTGCGAGACAGCAAAAAGGACTTGGAGCAGTACTACAACAGTCAAGATATACTTGCTACAAACCCGTGAGTATTTTAATGATATCTGATTCTTCTGCTTGGTTCATGAAATCCATTGCTTTTGCTGCTTTGTGTCCTTTGGAAACCAAAATAAACTTGCCTCAAACTTTTCCTGCCATTTTTTTTGTAGTAATTTGTACAATACATAACCATTTGGCTGGTTTTGCCATCTCGTAGGCGTGGTTCTGGATTGGCATTTTTTTTTCCGTCCCATCAATAATAGTTTCTGTATATTGAGCAGTTACGAATGCAAGGGGTCTGTCTATAAGGGTAAATTAGGGGAAATTTGGCCTTTTGCTACTGATTGTAAGAAATCAGACAATGTCTGGTATGACTGGCAGTTTCTACATTGTTGTTATTTAATTTTTTTTATAAGTGCTATTGATAATACAAATTGCAGGGCATTTGCACAGAAATGAAACTGGCATGGATACTTTCAAAACACCCAAAAAAAAACAAATGTTTACAAAGTAGGCTGATTCAAAAGCAGTGATTAACTGTTGCTAAAGTCTGTCCAAGTTCATTCAGGCAGTGAAAATTGTTTCTAACTTTTTTTTTTTGATAAGATATAGACATAATTTTTACAGCTGTAAAATCAGGGAGAAATGCACATAACTCAATAGTAAAATGGACATCTCACACTTTTTTACAACTTATGATCACAAACAAAAGTTGTGAAATCACACATTTTTCAGTAATGAAGGCTGAACTGAACATGGATAGACTATAGTGTAATTCTTGTTAAAAGGGATTTAACCATGATGAAATACGAGGTATAATATCCACGTAGTGTAGCCTGGAGACCACGCCCATTTACAATGGCACTCCAACATCATCTTTGCCAAGTACCTACATCTTTTATAGGCCATTTGATGTTATTGAAAATGCATAAACTTGCGATTAGGGGACCAATGGGATAATGTTATGCAATATTATTTTTAAATTGAAGATATTGCTCATAAGCTAAAGTGAGATAAATTTTGAGTCACAGTACAATTATACCCCGACATTCGTTGCAAATAGGTCAATAGTGGGTCCCCGGATAATATAGTGCAGTGGTTATTTAGCTTTATAGTTTATTTAATTTTTGCGTTTAGGTTGGTCCAAACGTAGTGGCAATTACCTCTAGTGAATCAGCCAATAAAAGTATGCCTATGCAGACTATGCCGCCAGATGATGATGATGATGATAAACCGTCCAGTGAGATTGTGAGTCCTGAGTGAATACACAGCGCACCATGGCATATAGTATGAAACATAATACAAATATTAATATGATATAGGCTAGTTTTTTTTATGGATGTCCAAAAACATGTACACATAATAGCAATTTAAACAATTTACCCAAACTTAATTCAATTAGTAGTTTTGTAATTATCTTTTTTATATTTTTTTTGTTTTTCAATTTAGTGTATAGTTTTGGTAGTTATCTTATAATATTTTATATATTCATTCGAAAAGTGTAATGCACAGTATTAGTTTAAAATTTGCAATTGGATTATACAAAACAAATCATCAACTGATGATTACTTAACGTATACAAAATGATATTGGTTGTTCAGGTAATATACAAATGACAATACACAACGATAATGAATGAAGTATAGTAAGTTTTATAATTCTTAATAATTCATAACAGACTTGCAAAAAATTACAATGATCGTCATAGTATAATTATTATACTATTAATCAAGTGGTTTACTCCCTGGACCCTAGTATAGTATCGTAGTACACTTCAGTATTCCCCTCACCATCATCATTAATGCATGGTTGTTATCTCTTTCAGTTTGGTTGTAATAATGGAGGTATCTAGTAATGCCACTAATGCTATGGAGTCCTCCAATACAAACCCAGGTCAAGTGATATCAACTCTTATATATGGTATAAATCTTATTATGCCAGCATAATAGGGGCATTATGCTCCATTTAATGTTAGCCTATTATGCCCAAAATTATGCTGGCATAATTTGCATATCCCTACTCCAGCTCTGTAGTATCATTGTATAATGTATACCATTAACTTGTTGTAGCTTACTTACAATTTTTATTGTTTTTAAATTAGATATTTCAATTCCTCGAATAAGTACTTTAGTACCAGCATCTGAATTAACATCCATATCGGTAGCATCAACGAACTTCTCATCCACTCCAGACTCGAGTATAATAAGTACATACAGTATTCTTATATAGCATATGGGGGTGTGGTTTGTGTGTGGATGTACGTGGTTTTATTGTTCTGTCAGCAGCTACATAAGAACTTTTATGGTGAGAGTGCTGGTAGGGGGTCCTGGTATGAGATATGGGAGAGATGTCATAAAAACCATACTTTCTAATTAATCTTTTACACAAGGACTTTTACTTTTCAAGTCCCAACACAATGTCAATATCCCATATTACGGGTTATAGAATCCATTAATAGAGTTAATTTTTTTTTCAGATAAGCAATATTTTATTTTACCTTGTGCAATATAGCTTTTTTTTTTAATTGTAGTTTTTTATATATTATAGACTACAGAAAGTATTCCAAGCAATGCCACATCATCGTTAACATAACTAATGCTAGTTAGGAATAATCATCAATTCTCACTACTTAATTCCTTACCATGCATGCATGTATTATATGGACTGTGGCATCAATATTGAATTAAGTACCACTTTATTAGTTTTACCTCTCAATAAGAATAAGTTATACTACAATACGTATAATGTATATTTGTTATTCGCTTTTCTTGTTTGTAATAATGTAGATACTAGTAATGTCTCTAGTAGTGTAGAGCCCTCCAATACAAACCCAGGTAAAGAAGAATAGCTACATTCATGTTAACTTTCCAAAACACTTAATCGCTTGATCATAAGAGTTAATTTTTAATTCCACAGGTTCTACTTCCCAATAATGACAGCAATACAGTAACTATAATATCATGAGTATATTGGCAGCTGTGGCAGTTGTGGTGGTTCTTCGATCTGATCATTATTGGGAATACTCACAATACAATAGTTTTGCTAATACAATTTATTTTGGGTGTGGCTCGTTAAAGTCAAAATTAATTAAAAGTAAAAAAAGTTTAAAGCAGTTTTCATGTGTCCTGAGCTATTTAGTTTATGCAGTAGATGCATGTCCTTATTCATTTGTTCCTTTGATAAATATTTGAGATAAGGACACCCTCAAATGTTTTCTTTCCAAATGAATGGTTTCACGTTACAAAAAAAAATGTATTTTTGTTTTTTTTTTTAAATTTCACATCAGGAATAACTTCATGTATATACTGTGATGTTCAGTTCCAGTACGCCAGTGAACATTGTCTTAATCAACCAGTAGAGTATCAGTGTACATTGACTGGATCAGGATTTTTATGGGTAGTTTGGAAGGTATTACAAGATGATGGAACACAGTTCAATGAGGTGGTTGCATTCCTTAGTACTTCAAATGAACCTCTTGAAACAATTAGAGGAGTTTTTAAAGTTAAACGTTTATTTGGGGTACCTCTTATCAAATATATCATTCACTGTACAGTCCATGTATTAATGAATACACTATATATCATCTGTGCGGATGGTAATACACTAAACAATGAGAATGTCACTATTGTAATATCAGGTAATTTGATATTCTCCCTATCTCAGCCGGATGCATTTTAATTTATTTTTACTTATGGTCGTACATGTATTTGGCTACTGGGAGCGCATATATTTATATATAGTATATGGCATTATATAGTATTACAATATCGTGCATCTAGCAATGCATGTCAGTAATGCATTCTAAAACTATTATAAGTATATACTAGCAATTGTCAATAGTCTAATCAAAATTGGAACATGCAGTGATAGTATTCAGAAATAGAAATAACGATTATAGCCCCACCCATTATCACGATTACATGCTAGTCAATTACATGATCATCAGCAATATAGAACTACAATTTTCCATCGATTACCATCACTGTCGTCACATTGGGATAAGATCATCAGTGTGACATTTATGAGCATATCGTGGAGTTGAGCAATAGACAGTATATGTGATAAATAATAATAAACATAAAGCAAACTAGTATCAAAATCATTATAACTAATGAGTATAGTTGTACGTGATACAGAACACCCTGAGCATTCTGCAATAAATGACAATAACACAATAAACTTGGTGATAAGTAAACACAAATAATGATGAATGGTAAATATAAAATGATTCATTATAACAAACTTATGTACAATAGTAAAAAAAAAATTATAATGATTATTACGGTATGCAGGTAGTTATACAAAAGTGATTTATTGCTGATCAGAACATAATTATATACAAATCCCAATTAACTGTAATTGCATTAATCAAGTGTATGTTTTAATCGAGTGGCTTGCTCCCTGGTATAGTATCATACACTACAGTATCCCCTTCACCATTACCATCATCATAAATCGTGGTACCACAGCTGTCAGTTGTGTTGATATTGTAATTCGGTATTACCTCAGCATATGCTCCGTTAGTTATCATATTATCATCTCTGATCCTGTTACTGGGCAGACCACGTGGGATACATTTGGAACCCCTGCCATTGGCTAGTGATAACGGTACCTCATAATGCTGAGGTGGTGACCTATACCCGTTAGCTGTAGTCTGTCCGTATGCTACATTGGTCTCTAATCCCATTAGCTCTCCATCAACACAGCATGTCGGCTCAGTAGCCTGATGGTGGTGTGTCATGCGATGGTTAGTGTTGACTAGCATAGTTGGTGATTCAGTTCTGGTGTGTCTCAGTGATGATATTCCTTCAATATAAGTGGACTTGACTTGACCGTAAGCCGTATTCTTGCTATGACTAATTACTCGTAGCTCGTCATCTTCATCGGTTACTAAAGAGTTAATTAATACACCACTAGGAGGTCTACTGTAGGGATTAATGGACTCCTGTTGACTCAACCTCCCATTGGTAGTAGCTAAGTGATGGCGGTTGGGTCGTTTACTGAGTCTTATACATCCGCACAGATACAGTATAATAACAGTAATAATAGCAGTAATGACAGCTGTTACAGGTACTGTAATGGCTACTGATATACCAGCAACTGTAGTTGGACTATCAAATAAACCTATGAAACATTAAAAGGAATGAACACTTGTATAATACACACTACTATAGTAGCTGCCCCCATGTACAAGCTTACATGAAGCGTTATTAATTAATTTGTGGTTAATTAGTGGGCCACATCATTAATAATTAATAACCCACCAACTTCCTGTCTGTCAGTATACTCGGCCAATGTGGTTGGAATGATGGATGGAGTAGACTGCACCAGAGAGATATCTATTGATAGTATATATTAATAATTTGTATATATGAGATCAAGTGATGGTAACATAGACATTATAAAGGCTGGTTCACAATATGACACTAGAACATTATGCAAGATGTTGGAATAGAAATTTGTTCTACCGTCTTGTCTGCGTCAAGATTAATATTCAGAAATTTCCAGCGCATCACTCGATAATTATGTACATTAGGGCATGTACTGAACGGAAACCACTGAAATATCACGAATCACGATACTCATTTACTTGTGTGATACAAGGACACAATTAGTGTACATACTTTGGAGGGAATTATAATATGGCACAATAGCACTACAGTTAATCCTCATGGAAACATCAGGTACTGGGAATGGGACTTCTGAGGATAGATAAAAAATAACAGCGCTCATAATAATGACTCAATACATAAAGTAATCATAAATTATAGCATAACACTAGTTGTACTGGAACCATAACAGTACGTCCTGTATCAATGACCCTTACCAATGGATGCAATCCTGGGTATACTGCTACCCACTCTATTAATGGCAGTGATACTAATGGTATAGTTGATCCCACTAGCAGCTGGATAACCAGTGAATATGTACTCTGTTGTATTAGGGGGTAGCAGTAGGTCTGAGGTACCCATTACTGTGTATTGACCAGTACTGTAGACACCAGTGATTGTAATAGTATACCCAATCAGTGCAGGACAGTAGTCTACTGCAGTAATGTTACTTTTATGTAGCTATAAAAGAATAAAATAAAACAAGGTTAATTAACTATCAATTAATAAAGAATTTAATAAAATTAATTACTAAACACAGCTGTAGCTAGCGTTGACATATCATTGCAATTAGTTAAAGTACAGTAAATATGTAATATATGTATCACTCAATATGGTAGTTATTATGATATGAAAGAGCAGGTGTAATATACTAATATACTATATGGATAGCTTAGTACATGAGACAGGAAATAGAGGTAGCTGCTAGAGTAGAATACATCGCGATGACATTTAAAGAATTGATGGAGTAAATAGCTTACAACGATTTCACTCCAATTGACAGTAATATTGGCTGAAGCAACGTCATCCATTATGAAACTAACTGTTACATCTTCAACTGGAGCAGGGACTTCAATAATAAATAATAAATAATAAATAATAATTATAGACAAACAATATAACTGAGTACTAATGTATGTACACATATAGTGGCTTATTCAGGTTAAAAGTAAACACAGTATATCATTATTATAGCAAAAACAAATGTAATGTAATTTCCCGAACACATTAAAACTGGACACCGACAAATAATAAAGCACTTCATACATTATAATATAGTTAAACGCCACTATATATGCTATTATGGTACAAATAAGTATAGGTGATTATATTTACGTCATTTTTTTTAGACGAACAATCAGTGAGATAAGGTCTAACAATAATAGTTATAATAAAGCACTTTATACATTATAATATAGTTAAACGCTATTGCATTATAGGTACAAATAAGTCCATGCAGCCAATGATTATAATTATTTGTCATTTTTTTAGACGAACAATCAGTAAGATACAGTTCAACTATAATATGTAACACAATATATAATAATGTGTGTTATTGAGCTATTGATGAATTGGAGGGTTTAAGTACTTGTATTCAAACACACACACTACAACACTTGAACAGAGTCATTTGTCACTCAATACTATTATCTATTGTATGCTGCATCCTTATATGTATTATTGTAATATCCTACCATTGAATGAAAAGCATTTATTGTTACTATCTCTGGTAGAATATCGATCAATAGCCGTCACTACAACACAATACTGATCATCTGATGGAACAAGACCTTCCACTGTTACACTATTACTGGTAGACTCCATTATAATATTCACCCAACCAGGAGCTGTTGATGATACATTATATCTGTATCCAGTAACACAAGGTGATGATGACTCAGTCCAGGAGATATTCACTGATGAGTTGGTAAAGGTGTCAGTATGGATAATGACGCCACGAGGATTATCGTCAGAGACTATAAGTATATAAGGGTACATTGATTACTTAATGCAGGGGTTGGGAGACACACGCAATAAAATCAATAATAATGCTCATAATAATTATGCCTTATAATCAAGCGTATACTCATTATCTTATTATAAACATGTGTAAAAGTGCACATAACACAAAACAGGCTTTATGATAATAGTAACATATACAATTATCAAAAGGTCAATTAGCGTTGCTCCGGGAAGATAAAAAAAAATCACCTGCTAAGATATCCCGTGACAAAACATTATAGGCACAGAAAATAAACATGCGACTGATTCCTTTAATATTACCGGCTATACCAGATCCAATAGTTATTGTTTTATTATTACAACAAATTTACTTTATTGTTAATTAAAGGCAGCTATGCTATATACCTGCAATTTTTTTTTGGAAATTTGGGAATCTGAGAAATCCATAGTAATTAGACGTACACATCAATGAATCAAATTAATCAGGTAAACAACTAATGTATTTCACTATAAATCGTATATTCACTGGTTAGTACAGTAGCTGGCAGGCTTACTCTATATAGTGTCTGCATACCTTGAATAGTCAAATTCTTGCTGAATCCATTGCTATAATCCTCACAGACAATAGTGTATCCATTAATACTGGACTGTACAGTGAATGATATGTTTGATATAAGAGGTGACTGGGATAACTGTTCAACTGTAAACACTCCTCCTATTGTGAGTGGAGGGTCACGGGAAGCGCTGATGAACGTAACCACATTGTTCAGCTGAATTCTATCATCTCGGAATACCTTCCAAACCATCCATAAAAATCCTGATCCAGTCATTGTACACTGATACTCTACTGGTTGATCAATACACAGCTGGGTATTGTTATACTGAGCCGGAAACATTAGATCACCAAGAGCTATACCTATAGCAATATTCACCAATAAAGCACTGTAGGCAGCTCATAAATTCATTATTGAACTGACTTGAATATGTAAAGAAGAGCCATGATGTGATGTAGTACTTCTTCATCTTCCAATCAAAGTAGGTCTACTGAAATATAATTAATAAAATTTAGACCAAAAAACTTTTATTTTGAGCGCGTCATTTGCCGCGAAAGGATATCCGGAATAGATTGTAGAGTCTACACGTGTTAAAAAGCCCAAGCCATACCCAAGCCATACCTTGGTAGGTTGGGGGAAAGAGCCTGAAAACGACGATTGGAAAAAGACTAAACCGAAGTGATGATGGGCTGTCGACCTGTTCGGACCATTGCCATAGCCAATGAGTAGACAAACAAAGATTAAATGAAAATAAAGGTATGAACAATATTCAATGAGCACAAAGGGTGTGGCTTTGCTAGATTACCCGCAGATTACTCAATGATGAAACAGTCAATAAATTCATTTGATAGTAGAGGTTGTTATACAAGCATCTATTTTGATACATTGTATGCTCGACATTGTACAACTAGATAAATAACGGCATTGCATTATTTTGAGCCTTTGGGAGCATAGCTACTAATTAAATGATTTTCTTGAAGTTTGTTAGATCCAATTGTGTGTCAGTTTTAGTGTTCATTCATATGTAGTTGTTTGGCTATGCAAGACCATGCATACATACTGTACCGATCGGGATTGGAAACTGCTCACGGGAACCATACATTAACATCGTCGTAAACCATCCACATTTTTGCATATGACTATTGCATTAAACATTACGGAATAGGAAGAATAAAAGAAAGGAGTATAGTGTTATTTGTGAGACTCTAGCAAAGCTTTTGGACGATTTTGTCTACATAGCTGTTTATAAAGGAATCGAGTAACAGTTTGTGTGTTTTAATGTAACATTTTAAAAACTCTAGTACTGTTCATTATCGTGTTTTAACATGATTTGGCTTTTTTTGATTGTGGAATTATTTCAAAAGTAGAAAGAAGTGTATGAAGTTTTAGCTTGTCTTATGGCAGATTTGCAATAATTATAACCTATCGTGTAACGTTATAACCAGAAGCCCGTCCGCCAAATGAGTGCGCTGACGCTGAAATAGAAATTAATTATTTCTATTCCAGCGTTGCATCTGTACTCTTCAACATTGACTTCTGGTTGTGACGTTCAGCCAATGTCATATTGTAAATTGTAAATCCGCCTTTACTCTGTTCAGTTTTCTTAACTGTATTCTAATGTTTTGGTGTCGTTTGTTTTTCAGATCAGTGATTTTTTCATAATTTTTCATGGTAGTATCCACCATTTTCATTCGATCAAAGTCAGTGATTCGTTATTTGTGAGAATAGTTACGGAGGGCTATGTAAGAAGGAAAATATCACAGCTATCAAGTCACAAGTAGCTACATAATAACAATGGGGTTCGATGCAATGAAAAGAAGCAAAAGAATTGCTTAATTGTTGTGCATATCTATACTTTGCAGCCATTTATTAATTTTTGTGTATGCCTAATTATGATGTTTAATTTTTGTACTGCCATTGATTAGTGGGAGATGTGAGCAGTTTCCAATCCCTTTTGATACGGTATATTTATGGCAAGACTAGCTGTTGTCAGTCAAGTCAAGCTTAAGAGATTTAAGTAATGGAAATAAACAGTCTGCTCAGTGCTGCTACACTGCTGTCATTAGGTTAGAATTTAAGCATCCTGAGCATGCTATAACTTCACTAATTCTACACATTATACCTACTATGTAAATTTGTGTGGCATCAATACCCACTTGGCATCAAAGACCAAGAACTGAGACAACAAACTTTTGAGTCATGACTTGCTGGAATCCAAGCTTGAATCTTCTACCATTTGTAATTCAATCTTTATAAAAAGTTTAAACCTATCAAAATTTTTCTGAAATTTGGTTAACTCTTACATACACATACATATGTCGTAAACGTAGAAATTTTCGACGTGTAGAAGTTCTGTCCTTTTTGACCTTCCTTAAAAAAGGTGAAAAATTAATAAGAATTATAAGTTTTTAACCCGTACACAAACTAATATCTTCAGCATGCGTGTTACATTATAACCACACCCATGGGGTGAAATTTAGTTTTTCACTACTTATAGACTGAAAGTCAATTTTTACTGGGCCAAAAATTTCTACGTTTACAATGCATTGTTTGACTGGAGTGGGGCTTGCCCAAATTAACACTGACCTATTAATTAACCAGTATAATAAGCCACACCCACACAATATATTGTTTACGTGTAGTATATTCACAATAAAATTGTGCTATGATATCTGCTCTAGCTACCTATCTTTGCAACAGTTGAACCACTCTATTGCAAACACCACTAGGCTAACATAAAGTAGAGATTATAGAGATCTCCTCATTTCAGAGCTGTAGTTTTTAGTATAGAACTTGGACAGTTATCCTCATTACTGAGGTACCCTTATTTTTAATTACAGAGGTTCCACTAGATAATAATGATGTGCTAATTGTTATCGGTTTTAGGCCAATAATCTAAATGTAGCTTATGTTCATTACATAATTGTGTAAGCATGTGTATATATGACATGTCTGTATAATGATATTCACATTACTGATTTATGCCGATTGAGGCTGCTATACCAAGTATGGCAGCTTGTGTGATAATCGTGAAATTTTTTTCGAAATGAGTCATATACAGCAATATAGCATATTAATTATGATGGCTTCCGGCCTTCCGTCCCTTATAAAAGTAACTGCATAACATTACAGCTTTATTTTTTCTTAAAATAAATGGTAAGAAATCTGAATTGGTTAAAGTTATTTTTTCTTTGTTTAGCAGGTTCATAACAATGGTATTTTTGTACTTATCCATGTTTATTATTTTGTACATATATCTTACTACAGGCTTTGCTAATTGTAATGTTGAAGAATACTGTATTGATGAACCTGTTGAGTTTTCATGTGCTGCTAATGAGACTAATATGATTATAAGGATTGAAATCTATGACTCTAATGGTGTTCAGATTGGTGAACGTTCGATTGCACCATCGTCCGAAGGGGACAATCCTGAACCAATTAAGTCCTTCATAGTCTCCTCCAACTATTCTGGCCCTGTTTCAGTAAACGTATCAACCTTTGCCCGACACAATATCAGCAGATATACTATCCGTTGTGAAAATGCCAAGACAGATGCACTCATTTCAAACCTCACCATTGAAGGTTAGTCATAATAATGAATATAATTACACATTACATCTATATAACACACTAAAGCTAAACTGAATTTATAGTATACACTATACTAAACTATAGGAGGAGATAATTGTGTGCATGTACAATGATGCTACAGTGTCTTAGTTTGTTTTTTTTTTAGTTTCTGATTAACTTTTTTTTGTTTCAGTCCCTGATAGCCCTGGTGATGTCATTATCCATACTGATACCTTTACCAACTCATCAGTGAATATCTCCTGGACTGAGTCACCACCATATTGCAATACTACGTATACCATATAATGTAACAACAGTAATTGATGGAGATAACATGACAACGATGTCTACCAGTAGCAATGCTATGACCATACTGGAAGGTCTTGTTCCATCAGATGATCAGTATTGTGTTGTAGTGACTGCTACTGATCAATATTCTACCAGTGAGAGTGATCAGAGTTGTTTGATATTCGATAGTGAGTTTAAATTCATTCCTGTGGGGTAAAATTTGTTGAATAATATACTCTTAATCATATGTAGCTCCAAAATTGAGTGAAACCCTAACTGTGAACTATTCAGAGCCATTAGATATGAACGTTTCAGTTAGTGTTTATTGGAGACGAATTGAATTGGTATGCTGTATTTTGTTATACATTATAGCTATATTAACCGAGTTCAATGCCAGATTAAGATCGACTTTTATTAAGTTAATTGTGATAGTGCATACATACGTATATATGTATGCATTGTATCATGCATTCATTTTTACCAAGATGTAAATTTCCTTTACAAAGTTATTACACATGTAATCCAATATTAATGACCTATTATGTGTTGAATAAATTCCATATATGCTTCTAGTTCTATATGCCAAGTAGAGTGGGGGGATGGGGGGGAGGGGAAGTTACAGTTTTGATAGCAAGCAAAATAAGTAATTTAGGTCATTAAATAATTGCTCCAGTACATTAAGTATAATGGTAATTATACTACTTTACTTTTCAGGCAAGTGGTAGTGATATTGCTGTGCCTGACTTTAAGGGATATCAAGTAATAATTGATGATTCTAAAGAATCTTCAATGAAGTCCGAGTTACTTTTAAGTTCTGTCAACTATATGTTTAATGGTATGCCGTCTGGAAAGAGATACAATATCACTCTCATAGCTATCAATGGAGTTGGAAATACCTCTGTGTCAACAAGTGAATATTCATATCAACAAGTGATAAATGCAGACACTATAGTATTGTAGTAAAAATTAAAAAGACACTATATCTTTATACAGCTGTGTGTACCTATACATATACATGTATAAGCACTTAATGATAATTATAGTATATAATTATGTGGTCATGCATTTATTTTGTGTACTGTTATTTTGTGTACTGTTAACTTGTTGCAGGTTATACTTATTATTTTTTGTTGTTTAGGTATTTTGATTCCTCCAATGAATCACCATTGGTATTGACATCCATATCGGCAGTGTCAACGAACTCCTCATCTAATTCATATTCAAATACAGTAAGTACATGAAGTATTCTCATATGTAGCATATGTGGGTGTGGTTTTGTGTAGGCGTGATTTTTGTTGTGTTGTCCAAAATTTTTATGGTGAGAGTGGTAGCTGGGTGGTCTGGTACATGGTGCAAAGATCTCTTATAAACCCATGCACTTTCTATAATTTCTTGTACCTGACTTGCTTCCCAACACAATATGTGTCATAATTATTATGCTTATAATTTATATTGTAGACTTTGTTAAGTACTCCAATCAGCATCGCACCATCAGTAACCATAAATAATACTGGTAAGGAGTATTTGTCAACTACTTCATTCCTTTACCATGTATTATACAAATTGTGGCATCAATATTGAATTAAGTACCATTTTTATTAGTTCTACCTCAATAAGAATAAGTTATACTTATACATGTATACTAATATAATTTTGTTTATGTAGGTACTAAAGTCTGTTCACGTTGAGTTGAGGATTTGCTCATTAGATATTATACACACCGCCCATGCACTTCCATTTTTAATACACTATGATGGTAATTTATATTGCGCAATAACTGCCAAAGAATACTAATGAGCAAATCCTCAACTCAACCTGAACACAATTTAGTAATGTCACTAGTGCTAGTAATGTCTCTATAGTTCTATGAAGATCTCTAATACAAACCCAGATCAACACTCTTCATAAGAGTTAATTTTTAACCCCTTAGGTTCAGCTTCCAATAATGACGACGATGCACCAATTATAATAGGCAGTTCAGTGGCAGTTGTGGTAGCAGCAGTGGTTCTTCCGATCATTGCTGTGGCTATTTTTGCAATACTGTATAAAAGGAATAAAATTGGAAAATGTATGTTGCAGTTTCACTTTTATTTTGATTTAAGCCTAGTTCACAATATGACGCTAGCGCGATGTTGCATAGGCGATTGATTTGACCTTTTTGACGCAATGTTTACATTGGAATAGACTAGAATTCTATTCCAGCGTCAATTTACGTAATGTCCTGCTAGTGTCATATTGTGGCTTAATCCTATAATTTGAAATATTTTAATAATTTTTTTTCTCATTCTTTCATTCAGTTAATTTGCCCAAAAGCCAAGAGATAAAGGTAATTAATATAAGGGTTGCTAAGGTAGCGTGTGATGTGTGGTCTGTAGTAATTGTCTTATATTCTTATGGAAACAGTTAAGTCTTATCTATTGGTAATGGCTGGCATACATGTACAAACAATGTTGTGGAAATTTTTTCAAGATTGCTGGACAGTTGCCATTTCAGCTCACTATAATAAATCCTAGTTCACAATATTGAATGTACTAGAAATTTTGAATATTTCTGTATCTTGATGCAGACAAAATGGCAGATTAGAACAATTCTATTCCAGCGTCTTGCGTAACGTTCTATGAACTAGGCCTAACTGGACAATTTACTTAGTATTAGAGTCAATTGGCTAGTAATTATGAAACCACATGGGTTGACGGTATGAGGGTATAGTAATGAAAAATTCGTCCTTTTGTCTGGCAAAAAAATTGGACAATGTCTGACTTGACTAGAGATTTCCACATCACTGTTATTTAATTTTTTTATAAATGATATCGGTAATTAGTCTAGTGTAACTGCCCACTTTTATTTATCACAAAGTAGTCTGGGAACACACGTATTCCAAATGAGTTCCGCTGGAATGTTAAATATTTCAACAAGCACATGCACCAGGATATACTTGTTGCCTTATAATTAACATCCCAGCTGAACCGATTTGGAATACGTGTGTCCCCAGACCACTTTCTGGTAAGTAAAAGTGGGCGGTTACACCAGACTAATTGGTAATAGGGTCCTTGCACAGGAAGGCAGGACTATGTAAATTTTCAAAGCTACCTAGTCTCCAGTCCTATATCTGTTCCATAAATTCCATGCAACCAACCATAGCAATTAAATTGGTCGGAACTGGCCAAAGGTGAAATTAAAACACCTAACACAGTATACTTCAGCACAAATGCCCTATTTGATTCTATTCAACACTATTAATATGTTTCTCCCTGTCTTCTTATGTATACAGGTTATTGGAGCTGACACTAGCTGATGTTGATAGACAGTGACGATCTGACAATACAGTGATTATAAATCATTAATATTGTTAATTGTACTCATTTTATCAATTGTGTGAAACACATGCAGTATAGTACAATTAAATTCTACGTACCACCCACTTTAGTGGTTAATTAATGTTCATAACGATTACCTTATGCGTGGGAGTCTAAGCACAAAATCTGCCAGATCCACCCAATTTATTTAGCACCATTTTCAAAGAGGGCTGAAAATAGTATATGTAATCCTGATCGAAGGACATTATGAGCCAAAGCTACTAGTCCATGATGGAACTATATAATTAAAAGATACTCAGCTCCAACAATCCTATCAACGTCCACTCACACCACTGAGATCAACCTGACACTAGAGTGATGGACCTTCGAGAACAGGTGGATATTATTATCTACGGTATGATCAAGGGGATAGGAAGCTGCTCAGCTAACACCATGTGTAAATGCTGATAGGGTCAGGGAACCCCCGTTTAGACCCATCATGACTATTATTCCTACATGTACTATAATTCATATTATCAAGGATTCAGTGAATGAAGACATGCAGTGGGGTTAGTAGCATTCAAGATTGCATCATTGATCAACACATTCAACAATAAGGGTATCTGACAAATAATTAATGAATTATGATTGTATTTTTAAAAAAGTTAGACGGGATGCTATAGTGGTAAAGAGTGTATTCATGGTAAATAATTAAATGTTGCTGCATGTGCTTGAATAATAACAACAATAAAATGATTATCCGAATTCCACTATATCAACTTTTTACTATATCCACCAATAAAATTGTTAGTGTCAGCTCTGCCAACAACCTATACACATAAAGAGACAGGGGAAAGGATAAATCACTAACAATAATAGGGCACTTCCACTGAAGTACTACTTATGCATTTAGTTTTGCGACCACTGGTACAGCAGTTTAACTGCCATGTCGGTTGCATATGAAATGTATTATGAAACAGCAGGTATAGGACTGGAGTCACACCAACTACTGAGTGGCTCTTATAAAATAATATGCATGGGTGGTACGGTATTTATGACTTTAATTAATTATAGTATAAATCACACAAGCCCCCAAGTTATTACTTTCTTTAAAAGTATCTGTTTTTATATAATACCTGCTCATAAGCTTAATTCTTTGTTTTCGGAAGAACATTAAGGATGACTGTTCAAAAGAATAATAATATTGTTATGATGATGGTTATAATGTGTTATAATTACATGTATACATAGCAGTTCATTTCAATGATAATATATGCATGCATAATTAATTATGTCATGGCGTAAATCAAAAAAAAAATCACTGTGGATTATTACCTCAGTAATTTTACTAATTAGAGAGGGTGCATGGCATGCATGGCGGGGCACAAGCTAATTATATGATAATTTATTGATGCACATCATACTGCACACATGCAGGCCATTACGACATCAAAATCAATAATTTGGAAGTATTATAAGCTCAAAAACTAACATGGCAGCCTCTTGAGGTGTATCATTCATCAATTGAACCCCTGAGGAAGTAATCATCATTGATCGTTTATTTGATAATAACATAATAGCATAGATACTATGATAATTGTAATCCAATTACCGTTTTTATGCAATTCTTGTTTGCCCTTGTACCAACAATACAAAAACAAGATCATCAATATACTAACAATAGCCAAAAGGGTCACCATAGCAACAACACCTACCACTTGTGCTTCAATACCTACAGTATCTACTATATGGAATTGTTTAGGTATAATTTTTAATAATAATTTGTTACAGCTATAGTATTACATATAATCTTACCATTAGTTGTTGATGGAGAAGCACTGTTTGGATTTATACTTGATCCTGTGTTGTATACAATTACATAATTACACTTTGATCATTTTGAATCAATATCATTATAGAATATAAACACTGAAAATGTAAAGCAGAGAGTCCTGTTGTAGTTCAATGTTGACATAATCACACCTCATAGTTAATCAGCATTAAGAACATACAGTTTTAACATCAATTTAAATACACTATCTACATTATTCAGTATTACCGGTATGATACCTTGAAATACTTTGCTTGTTGTACTAAATGATGTCATATACGATGCAGTTGTTTTTGCAGTAGTCACAGCAACTGATATTAATGCACTAATATAACTGGAATTGTCCTAAGGCAATTGGAATAAGAGAAATAAAAATGCTTACCTTATAGAACCACGTACATGCAGCCTATTATAGTCACATGCTGAAACATTAAAATCTGTATACATACTCAAATATTAGTGATGAACAGCATGCATTTAAAAATATAGAGCAGTATGTACTGTAGTATAATATAGTCAGGCACATAGACCATTTTAGTTTTCTTTATGGGAAATATACAGTAGCATATACACTGAGTCGCTAGTGCATATATCTTGAAACTATATAATTGTATATGATAGGCAGGTTTTGGCAAGGCATCATGGAAATATCAAAAATCACTTTAAACACTGATGTGCTTCATTCAGTTAAATCTAAGCATTCATAATGCTGTATAAGAGATATATGTTAGTAATTCTAAATTTTAACCTCATATATCAAATCAGTCGGTCCTGCAGTTAAAATGGGAGCCATTGAGTTACCTGGTTCATTCTGCTGTGACGTTTCAGTGATACATTTTTCAGCAGGTGAGACGAGATCTATATGCAAATTAATCACATGAAAACACACATGTTAATACTATATACTACGACAGTTTTTATTGACATGGACACACATCAGTACAATGGACTGACCTAGATCTAATTCAAAGCAACTCCGACTACTATTTCTGGTAGAGTATTGATCAATAGCAGTCACTACGACACAATACTGATCATCTGATGGAACAAGACCTTCCGAAGTGGTCATAGCATTGCTACTCGTATACACCACTGTCACATTATCCCCATCAATAATTACCGTTACTCTATAAGTAGTACTGCAATATGGTGGTGACGCAGTCCAGGAGATATTCACTAATAAGTCAGTAAAGGTATCAGTATGGATAATGACATCACCAGGATTATCATCAGGAACTATAATAGAACATAAAGCTGTACATAGATTATTATAATACAAGAAGGGTGGAACTATAATTATTATTTAATTATACAATTATCAAAAGGTCAATTAGCGCTAAAAATAGCCCACCCCTTATAGATATAGAAAATTAAAATATGCAAACTGATTCTTTTAATATTACCCGCTACACCAGATCCAACATAAAATAGTGTTTCATTACTATTATTACAACAAATTAATTAATTAAATACCAAACACTAATTTTTTTTTATAATTTTTTGAGTCTGGCCAAGATATCCATAATAATTAGACGTAAACATGAAAATAAATTAATAAGGTAACAACTAATGCATTTCACTATATTGTATTCACTGCTGATTAGTACAATAGCTGTCAGGCTTACTATATACAATATGTTTGCATACCTTGAATAGTCAAATTCTTGCTGAATCCATTCCTATAATCCTCACAGATGATAGTGTACCCATTAATACTGGACTGTGCAGTGAATGATATGTTTGATATAAGAGGTGACTGGGATAGCCGTTCAACTGTAAACACTCCTCCTATTGTATTAGGAGGGTCATGGGTAGTGCTGATAAACGTAACCACCTTGCTCAGCTGAGTTCCATCATCCCGAAATACCTTCCAAACCATCCATAGAAATCCTGATCCATTCAGTGTACACTGATACTCCACTGGTTGATCAATACACAGCTGGGTATTGTTATACTGAGCTGGAAACATGAGATCACCTAGAGCTATGCCTATGGTACCTATAAAGGAATATTCTCCAATGAAGGATTGTATGCAGCTCATAAACTTATTATAGAACTGACTTGAATAAGTAAAGAAGAGCCATGATATGATGCAGTATTTTTTCATCTTCCAGTCAAGGATTTCTTGCTTGGCTACTGTATGTAGATCTAGACTATAGTCTAATATGTAATAAAAATAAAAATTAATAAAAATTTATAACCATGACCATGTTGCAAGTGTATTGTACACGTGTATAAAGCCATACCTTCATTACCTTGGTAGATGGGGAAAAGAGCCTAAAAAAAGACCCAAATAATGAAGTGATGATGGTTGTCGACCTCTTTGGGCCATTGCCATAACCAAGGAGTAGACAGACAAAATGAAGTAAAAAGGAAGGTATGAAAACAATATTCAGCCACACACTTGGGGTGTGGCTTCACCAGACTACTCAATGATGCATCATTAAGTCCCCTGATTGAACTATTATGTGCCATTTTAAACTAGATAACTGTACTGCCCACTATTATAGATCTATAGTATAGTATATAGCTACTAATCAGTTTGACAAAAATAGGTGTGAACCAATATAATTTTTGTGTATTAATGACAAAAATGCCCAAAAATTTGGCTGGCAAAAATTTATAGCTATACTGTAGTAGAGGCCGTTATGTACGTGAGCAGCTATTTTGATACTTGGTATCATTAATGCTGGCCAATTAATGAATCAGTATGATAAGCCACACCCATACAAGCTATTGTGTACGTGTACATGTAGTATTATTCACAATTTAAAATTGTGCTATGATACCTGACTGACCTACCTAACTGTCATAGCTACAGTGGAACCTCTCTATTGCAGGCACCACTAGGCCGACATGAAGCAGAGATATTAAAGATGTCCTCATTTGAGAGGTATAGTTTAATAGCAAATCATACCTATGGGATCTCAGACAGTATATCCTCATTACAGAGGTGTCCTTATTTCTAATTGCAGAGTTTCCACTATATAATAAGGATGTGCTACTGCTATTGTTAGGAGGGTCAAATTATAGGTGCAATCTAAATTTAGCTTTTACATGCTTATGTGATTGATCATTACATAATTGTTTATAGGCATAATTAGGTGTATATGACGTGTATGCATATATACATATATATATATATATAATAATGGTATTTACTCACTGATTCATGGCAATCGAGGCTGCTGTACTAAGTGTGAGCGGATACTGTGATAATTGTGAAATTTTTTTCCCAAATGAGTCATCATATTAGCAATATTATATATAAATATAATAATTATATAATGTATAATAATAATGGCTTCCTTCCGTCCCTTATAAAAGTACTGAATTGCATGACATTACAGCTTTATTTTTTTTCTTAAAATGATGCCAAGAAAACTGAGTTGGTTACATTTATTTTTTCTTTGCTTAGGAGCAGGTTCATAATAATGATATTTTGTACTTATCCCATGTTTATTATAATTATGTAGATATATCTTACTATAGGCTTTGCTAATTGTAATGTTGAGGAATACTGTATTGATGAATCTGTCAAGTTTTCGTGTACTGCTAATGGGGTTATGATGGTTATAAGGATTGAAATATATGACTCTAATAGTAGTAAGATCGGGGAACGTTCAATCTCACCATCGTCAGAAGGGGAGAATCCTCTACCAATCAAAAACTTCATGCTCTCCTCCGACTATCCTGACCCTGTTTCAGTAAATGTATCAACCATTGCCCGACACAATATCAGCGGATATACTATTCGATGTGTTAATGCCATAACAGATGCACTAATTTCAAACCTCACCATTGAAGGTTAGTCATAATAATGAATATTACATTACATCTATACAAAATACACTAGAACTAAACTGAATTTATAGTATATAGTACTGTACTAAACTATAGGAGGAGATAATTGTGTGTATAATACAGTGATATACTACAGTGTCCTGGTTTTTTTTTTATTTTCGGATTAATTTTTTTTTTGTTTCAGTCCCTAATAGTCCAGGTAATGTTACTATCCATACTGACACCTTTACCAACTCATCAGTGAATATCTCCTGGACTGAGTCACCATCACATTGCAATACTACGTATAATGTAACGGTAATTAATGAGGAAAATTTGACAGCGGTGTCTACCAGTAGCAATGCTATGACCACTTTGGAAGGTCTTGTTCCATCTGATGATCAGTATTGTGTTGTAGTAACTGCTACTGATCAATACTCTACCAGAGAGAGTGATCAGAGTTGTTTGATACTCAATAGTGAGTTTAAATTCGTTCCCATGGTGTAAAATTTCAGTGTTGAATAAGTATGCTCTTATAATCATGTAGCTCCAATATTGAGTGAAACCCTAACTGTGAACTATTCTGAGCCACTAAATGGGACTGTTTCAGTTAATATTCATTGGAGACGAATTGACTTGGTGAGCTTTAGCTTGTTATATGTTATAGCTATATTGAACAACTTCAGTGC
Source organism: Chalinula nematifera (assembly GCA_036873525.1). NCBI lineage: Eukaryota > Metazoa > Porifera > Demospongiae > Haplosclerida > Chalinidae > Chalinula > Chalinula nematifera. Next base: position 32,582 of record JAYJLX010044575.1, read on the forward strand.
TAGATTATAATTGGCTTTTTCATTAACTTACCTTAACACTACTAATATTAGAGGGGACTTAATTTAATGTTTTTAAAGGGAGTAGGGAGGAATTCATTAGTGCTAGTTATACTGTGTAAACTCCAGTCTAGATAATTAAATAAACACAGGTACCATACATGTCGTAAATTTTGTGGTATAAAGTTTTGTGTTTTCGGGGAAAGATCGTCAAAAGCTAATTTTTGTTGTATGAAATTTCGTGTTATACGTGCACGTCTATTATATATGTAGTGTAAGGAAAGGGTTAAGAATTAAATTTCATGGATTTTCAAGGACACGAAATTAATGAAAATTAATACACTACGAAAATTACGATGTGTACGGTACTACTATTGTTTTACCTGTGTTTAGTCAAAAAAAAATTATTGGTACATTAATTTAAACAAGTTAAGTGCCCTCTAATATTAGTGGTTTAAAGGTAATTGTGATAGTGTGTACATACGTATATACAGGTCTATTGTACATAATGTACGTACATTTTACTAAGATATAAATTTCCTTTACAAACTCATATTTTCAATACAAATGCATGGAATATAATCAGTGACCTTCTACGTGTACGTGTTAAATGAATTCTGCATATCCTTCTAGTTCTATATGCTGACTTAGTTGTGTCAATTGATAGAATTTGTCGCATCATTATGAGAGGAGGGGGCTATGAAAGTTTTGATAGCAAATAAAACATGCAAAGCTGGGCTAATTATTGTATACATGTACATACTCCATTATACATAACTATACTAATTTACTTTTCAGGCAAGTGATAGTCAGGTTGCTGTGCCTGACTTGGAGAGGTATCAAGTAATAATCGATAACTCTGCAGGATTTTCCAAGAAGTCCAAGTATATATCTCCCATTTTTGTCAACCATACATTTGATGGTATACCGTCTGGGGAAGGATACAATATTACTGTCATTGCTGTCAATGGGGTTGGCAGTATCGCTGTGTCAACAAGTGAATATTTTTATAACAATCAATCAACAAGTAGTAGCACACTGTTGCTGACAATTATTGTAAAAACTAGAAGTCAAATGTATTTGTTTATACAGCTATATATACATTATACATGTAGTGGCGAAAGATATAGATATTCTTTAATGTAGGTATATCAAGATGTATAGACACTTAATTGCTATACTGGAGTTACATTAACTAATATTGTGGCATTATAGACTCCTGCACTATAGCATTGACTTGTTGTTTAATGCAGTTTGCATCGTTTTAGATATTTTGATTCCTCCAACAAGTACTACAGTAGCACCAACATCCACATTGACAGCGTCAACAAAGCCCTCATCCACTCCATACTTGTTGAGTATAGTAAGTAAATAAAATATTCTCACTTAGCATATGTGGAGGTGTGGTTTGTATGTGGGCGTGGTTTTGTTATGCTGTCAGCAGCTACATAAGAATTTCCATAATGAGAGTGTTAGCAGGGTGGTCTGGTGCGAGGTAAAATGGATTTCATTAGCAGTGGCATAGCTAGACCTAAAATGATTTCTCGGAGGTGTGTAAAATACGCCACAAAAAAATTCAAGTGAATTTTTTTGATAGCCTGTTCTTTTCAGAACAATCTTATATAAAAATGTTAAAGCTTATTAAATATTCATAGTAGGTGTGGTAAATTAATTATTGACATTTTTGTATGGAAGACAAGTCTATCATGGGAGAAAAACAATGCTTATAACTACCACAAATCCTTCCAGCAATACTCTAGAGACGATCTTCAAAAAAACACTACAATAAGTCAGCTAAAATCTTAACTGTGCTGTAAACTCCATCAATAATAAATTCTTGAGTTAATTAGCTGATACCTAGGCCCAGGCCCGCTGGTTTGGTTTGGGCCCAGGCCTGCTGGTTTGGTTTGGGCCCGGGTTTAGCTATGCCACTGCTTGTAAGAACTGGCCCACTTTCTAATCCCTTATACAAGACTTACTTGCCAAGTCCCAACACAATGTCACTATTATCATATCCCATATTATTGGTTCTAGAATGCTAAGAAAGTTTTTACCTCGACCATATTTAATCATAATAATTATGTTTATATAGACTCCAGGTATTTCAATCAGCGTTACATCATTGTTAGCCATAACTAATACTGGTAAGTACTACTTAGTTACCATGTATGTATACGAACTGTGGTAGATTAATTACAACTTTATTAGTTCTGTCTCAATAAGAATAATAAGTTATACAATATTGTATCATCTTTTTTTGTTTGTAATAATATAGGTACTAGTAGTATCTCTAGTGGCACAGACCCTTCCAATACAAACCCAAGTAAGGAAGAACAGTTACATACATGTGAATTCTCCAAAAACACGTACTTGTCACTTGAGAATTAATTTTTAACCCACAGGTTCTGCTTCCAA
>JAYJLX010044576.1:0-13253 GCA_036873525.1 Chalinula nematifera
TGATGATACTACCAGTACTGTTATTACTGGACTAATGGAGTTCCAGTTATATTACATCAGTGTAGCAGCTGTTAACATTATTGGACCTGGACCATACAGTGAAGAGAGGAAAACATTTATTTGTGATTATGCGCCAACAGCATCTACAGGTAAAAGGACATTTACTGTATGCAATAAAATTGTTTGATCCATTTTTATCTAATTGCCCCAGTTGTAACCAGTAGTAGTTCTAATGATTCCATTAGCTGTTCTACTAGTTCCACTGGTCCACTAGTAGTTGGTCTCATCATTATGGGTATTATTATACTCATACAGTTAGTACTGTTAGCCACAGCACTGGTCTGGATATGGAGGATTAGGTTAATGGAATATGATTAGAACTCTAGTTTAATTATATACTCTTGTTTTTTTTTTACTGCAGTAAAGTTATCAAGAATCTGATGGAAAAGTTGAATGTAAACAAGACATCAACTGACGCGGTGTATGAAGTTCTAAACGTTGACAATAAGTAGTCTAATCTTTCTTTTGCACATTTGGGGTATTGTCATTTTGCTTCACTTTATTGAAACAGAGTAGCAAAACAAAGTTCTGAAACTGAAACAAACAAGGACATTATGAGAAAGCAGGATGAACTGAAGAACAATGCATCACCAGCTGATGTGTATGAAGTTCCAAACGTTGATGAAATGTATTGTGTGATTATTAATTATAATTGATTGATTATTATATGCTTTATTATTTTATAGTCTACCTTCATCTAAAGAAATTGAGATGCAAGAGTGTGAGCCCTACAAATTACTACATCAGAAAATGCAGGAAGGTGGCCTATCCAGTGGCCAGGAAAATACTGGTGCATCACCAGTAGATATTTATGAACATTTGCCATAATGCCGAGTGGAGCACATGCACATTTCTCAGACCAATTATTATTTTCAAGTGTGTAGGTTTTTTCTGGATTCAGTAGTTTAACTATTGTTAAATTAATTGTAGCTTATTTATCCAGTTATCAGTTATATTCCCTTATTATAGGTATATATGAGGAAATTATGCTTGAATAATTTTAGGAATATTAGGGTCTCAAAGAACACGAGAATCAAAGTGGGAATAATTGATATAAAATGGGAATAATAGATTGCTGCAGACCCATTTTAGGTGAAAAAGCTTGGCTGATCTAATATAGCACTGGTAACTTACTACAAGACCATATCCAGTCTTCAATAATGAAAATTACCTTTGATTTTTAATTAATGGTTTTTGGCTGAGTACATAGGTATAATTTTTGAGATTGGAGAGAATTTTGTGGAATAATTTAGGAATAATAGGCAAAAAATTTTAAGAATTCAAGAATAGAATAATGGGTAACATTTTAGGAATAATCCCCTCATCCCTATCCCTCATATTGCATTAACGATTAATTAATATTATATTACTAGCAGTACAGTTACCATGAAAGGAAGGGGTCAATGTCTATAGTGCCGACTCACTTAATGCCACCATATAGGTAATTTATATTAGAGTATACATTAACGATTAAATGCTAACATTACGTCAAATATATCTAATCACCCCAATTACAGTAATAAAGCACTAGTTCATGCAGCATTCTATGGGCATATTTTGCCTTTTGGACACTCATTTAACGTTGGAATGCACATAAATGAATAATCAGTATAATGTCAAAGATTAATAATATTCCATGGGTGCCATAATGCAATGCACTTTAATCATGACACTATAAGTTAAATCAGATTATTTTGAATGCCTGGCATTGTCAAAAGCATTAAACATACACAACACATGCATGTACATACAAATATACAGTAAGCATGCAACACACTGTGAGTATAGAGTGTCAGTAATATATTGTACAATACTTATTCCTCCCACCCCCAAAACTTATTCCTCCCACTCCCCAAGCTTATCCCGCCCATGCACCTCCTCCCCCCAAGCTTATCCCTCTCACCTCCACCCTCCCCCCCCCCCAAGCTTATCCCTCCCACGTCCTCCACCCAAGCTTATCCCTCCTACCTCCACCCCCCCAAGCTTATTCCTCCCACCCCCCAAGCTTAATTTTGTAGCAATCTGGCTACACGAGACTATAGCCTAGCCTGCGTGCACTTGCTGAGCCATTATTGTATGTGCAATCTATTTTTTATGCCATTATGCTAGCTTCACATCTGCCAGCTTCACATTGACATCTGAGCCTCATATTGACGTGAGAACTATAAGTTATTTACAGTGCAAACTAGAGGTCTATGCAGTATATCCCTTTAGCTTATAGTTAATTTCTATAATATTATACTATATGATATATTGTAATGCTGATTTGTTACGGAAACATTACAGATATTATTTATTAGAATACTGTTTGAATACTCCTATTGTAACTTTCCCTCCCCTCCCCCTTGATAATATAATACAATCACTTATTGCCATGTCATTATGTATTGATACTATAGTACGTGTCCTCATGATTATAACATGCAGGTTTGCAAGGATGCATCACAAGTGGGTTATGCTATATAGTTGCACTATAGTGAGAGCCGCACTCCCACAGCTGCAGATCATGGAGGTTAGCAAGACTCATCTTCAACTGGATAGTACCCCGTGCACTACATGTGAACTCTTTATAATTATATGAACTATATGAATCACCAACAAGAAGAAACCAACAGCAGGGAAATACTGATATATACTATGTATATTATGAAGAAATGAGCTATGCGCTTTTACTGCAAGAACTCATTGAGTCATGCATGCTCCCATCTGTTCAAGTATAATGTATTACCAATATGTCTTAATTGCCATAGAGTATGTGATTATAGTTATAGTCTACAATAATTATTGATAAATTATAGCTGAATGAAGATAGTGTTGTTATAGGGTGATACTGAATGATGTAATAATGGAATTATCATGGTGACAAAAAAGGTATATGCACCCTCAACCTTAATTGTCTAAATTAGCCACACCGGCAGGGTTCTGTTTATGGCTGGATGTGGCTTATTAATGAAGATAACGCCCCTTCATGACTGGAAGGTATAGATAATATATTTCAATTATACTTACAGCCATCATTTCTATGATGTTACCCTCTGAGGGGTACAATTTTAATAAGGATGTTTCTAGTCCAGCTAGAGTATATGGTAATCCATCTACCCGCATGCTCAAAGAGTTTAAAGCTAAATTGTGATATACTCGCATGGAACAAATCAAGGAGGTCGAGGAGGATTTAACTGACTTAATGTTCCAAATGGCTTTTAAGGACAAGCGAATATCTCGAGCTAAAGCATTACGAGACTATAAAATCTGTGATAAATTATTTGAGGAATTAATCACTGTAATTGAATGCAAAGCTCATAAATGAGAGCTTAAAAGGGAGTTAAAGATGTTAAATCCAGTATATGTATCAATAAATGCTTAATTGCCAATGCCCTATAATATACATGCAGGATGTCAATGGTATACTTGTTTCTCTTTATGTCCTGAAGCTAGTGATTGTCAATATCATTTCTATACTTGCCAACTGTGAATTGTTGTCAGATAATTGAACTGAGGGTTGTGATTGTTACTGATATTCATGACTGCATGTGCTGGAGTTTATACATGCTGCTCAAGCATGTATGCATTGAAAGGGTTGCTGATAGGATTATGGTATTCTATGGTATCAATACAGTATCTACATGGCTATTGATGCAATTGATGAGTCTGTAATTGATGCTATAGTAATGCCGATGGACTATATAAAAGGGTGTAGCATATTCATCTCAGTTGTCCTGTAGATCTACATGCATGGCTGTGTGCTAAACCGGCAGTATACCTATATCGATATGGGAAAGAGATGAAATAGTCAATGAACAAGATAGCAAAAGCATAGGAACAGTATGAAAGGGAACTACTATAATGAATAAAAGTGAGCCAGAGAATAAATTAGCCTCATGTAGTCAGCCCACATGAGGGGGTGACTCAGAAGGATGGCTGCATGGCCATGACAGTGAGACTACTGAGAATTCCATGCAAAGATTGCAATTTGATCACGGTTCCCTTGGAGTGAATTGTCATAGAAACAGGAACAGGGAATAAGATGATGTCCAACCCTTCTTAAAGTGAGGTAAAAGTGCATGTTTCACCTATTGATAACAAAACAACCCAGTATACAACAATAAAAAAAATGAATGAATAGATACATTACAGGCTAACATATACCACACGTTATGTGGATACATGCAGGCCATGCATTCAACAGTGGAACTATAATATATCATTATACATGCATACACACATCCTTGCAGCTGGACATGATGATTAAATTAAACGTACCCAAATTATTCCCTTAATTATTCACATAATCATTAGAACCAGTTACTTCGACTAGTGATACCTCTTTTATTCAGAGGTACTAGAATGATGAATAAGATGATTTCCCTGGCAGCTAGTCTATATATGCAGCTAGGACTATTGTTGTGATAGCCTATTGGTACAAACTCCCATCTGAATGCCAACAACCCATTAACCATGCTGTTACGATGACAACAATTAGAGACACTGTCCGGCACAAGTATTAAGTATATATCCAATGTCTGTAGGAGATGCATGTGCATCAGAACCTCTCTACTGCGGACACTATTGGGCCAACGAAAAGTGCCCTGATTGAAGTGTCTTCATTTCAGAGTTAGTTTAGTATGGAAAAGTGCATGTCTGTTGGGAACTCAGACAGTGTCCTCATTACAGAGGTGGCCTTATTTTAGAGTGTCCTGATTACAGAGGTTCCATGCACTGTATACCATTACGCTATGTAGTAATACCTGTGCTATATTAATAATTAAGTCATTGCTTTCCTAATAATAAAGAATGTAAAATACGAAATACGGGATTACCAATATCACAGCCGGTATTACTGAAAATAAAATCGTACATAATCCAAACTTTTTGCAGTACTGGCAAGTAATACTCTAACTACAGTAACACATAAGACCACACCCTCCATTATCATCCACGCCACATGAACGTGACCATGGGAATAACAGCTGAACAAAAGCGCACTGTATAGTGAAGACTATACATAGACTTAATCGTCCCTATAAATTAGTTATCTGGCCGGTTCTCAATCTTGTCCAATTCCTATTATGCGCATGAATATTATAGGTATCATCAGACCTTTACACTGGCCGGCATATCATCTGATGGATGAGACTGACATTTCTTACAAAAGGTATTATAGCTGCTGTGTCTCTTGTTAAAGACAAAAGAATCAATACACAGATTGCAAGCACAGCAGATATTGTAATACTGACTATAATGTCAATCAATAATATTTTCTTGATTTGTAACGAGGCACTACATTAATATTGAATTTGAATTGAGTGCATATACTGACACAACTGAAATGTTGACACTTTATTGATTTGTACATATACTTTTCCAGTGCATACTGCATGTATACCTCTTGTGCTTGCACACTATGTACATGTAACTCAATAAAGGAAAATATGCCATTCAATGCCAATGAGTCAAATCACATTGTGCATCACAAGACTAGGTGTGGTAATCTCAAATCAGTTATTACACTATAGGTCTATATATAGTCTATAATAAAATATATTAGCATTTTTTTTTGTTTAATTTTCATCCATTGAATTGAAGATATATAATAGCTGAATCAAATTTTTGCCCCGAATTTGCCACCATAGTGCACATACACGTTGACGCTGTGAGAGATGTATTTCAAGCTGCATGTTTGTTGCTATTTTATGGACTGTTATCATTACCCACCAAGGATGCTTACCATATTAGGTATAATTATACTGTTGTATATTTTAGTATTTTATTATACTATATGTATAGTTATTATATTGGTTATACCCCAATATAGCTTCTAAACATGAGCAATGCCTAGACACGTTTATGAGCTTATCATTGATGCAGTTGAGAGGGAGCAAACTTGGATTGTTTCACAAAGGAATTACAGTAATAAATCAAGAAGTAAGAATAGTTAATAGTATCCAATTTACCTGCCCTGCACAGATTGATAGTATCATGCTAGGGATAGATTTTTTTGATCCTGATACATCATACAATACATTGAACAATTATCCCAGTCTACAGATATGGAGACCCACTATAGTGATGGAAGAGATGGTTATATCGAACTAGTTCCATGCAGGCAGTGAAAGGCTGATAGAGTACACTTTAACTTTAGTAGTACCGGAATACACGAATATCCCTTGATACCTCCACTCAATGCTACCCCTGGTGATTATCTAGCCATATCACATCCATCCCCATTTGCTACCAATTCATGGGTCTATACTTTATCTGCTGGGAGTCAATATTGTATACAAGACAGCTAAATTAGGGCAGGCCATTCTGTGGAATGAGTTAGTGCTTGTGTAACAGGTGAAATGATATGTGATACATGTTTTTTTTTCCTCCAATCGTTCTATTATGGCAGGCATTTTTCTTTTTTTTTAGTCAAATCACATTGTGCATGTCAATTCATCTGCGTGGATATTTCAGTTGTGAAGGTGCTGTCATTGCTTATCTCTGATGCATTACCTATATATATTCCATTGGTTTACAATGGAAAGTGTACAATTTCTTTACCCTGACATGAAGTTCATGTGTAACGGTATACAATACGTAAGTGGATATATTCCGGTGTCAGTACTAGTAATCCATTAGGAAGTTTACTACCAGAGCTTCAAGTATATGGCGCCAAACCTCTGGTGCATGGTAATTACAATAAACAAGGTTCCAGTAAAGTTGCAGCAAATGGAACAATGATTTCACAGAATGTATATGAATTGAGTGTGGATCCTCCCATTGAATTTATGGAAGGAGATGTATTCAGATTACGCCAGCCACAGCTGGACAGAAGTGCATTTGTACTGCTGGAACAACATTACAGCGGTCCAAAAAACTTCCATAGTGATGCTGCACTGGATCTTGATACCATTGATAGTGCATGATACACTAATATTAACAATTAATGCTTACCCTCTAGTATCAATGATTACAGGTAATGCTCATTGTATATAAGTAATTAATATAATTCTATACTCTTAATCCTTTAATAATGCAATCCACTCCTTTCACATCATCAGCAGTGTTGTTCAATATGACAACAGTAACACCATCAGCTCATATTGCAAACTACAACATGCACAGTTACAATTGACCTGATGAACAATAATGGTAATGATTAATGAATGCATGCATTCATGCCATGTGCATCATCAGCTATAGCCTATAGCTGCATTATGGGACTTGTTAATATAGATGATCCACCGGCTGAGGCTCCGGTATCTATAATTGTTGGACCAGTGCTTGGTAGCAGGTGTAGTGGTTATTATAATTATTTTAACTGTGACGCTAGTAGCCGTTAATATTGGAATATGGAGAATAATCATACTGAAGCACAATAAAGCAGATCATGATGATTTAGGTCAGTATAGTGCGTGCATATACGTACAAACTGAGTCAGCATAAGGCTAGGATATACATAGCTAATTTTGTCTCTCTTGATCTCTCTCTCTCTCTCTCTCTCTCTCTCTCTCTTTCACTCCTTGCATGGCCTTCCCCCTCCCTATATGCCTTATTCTTCCATGATTGACTGCTTTTTCTCTCATTATTGGTAATGCATGTATTATAGTTAATTACTGGGCAGACATTGATGTCATTAGCTACAATCAAGCTCATATTGACTCATCAGCAGTGAGAATACTCATAGGGAATGATCATAGTGTATCAGATGGTGGCAAGACTAATGAAGAGGACATGTACAGCAGTATAGTGCAGCTCCTGCATGTAAAGCAGCCTCAGGATTATTGATATATCAATAAGTCGTACCGTGTGTGTCTGTTACAGCTGAATCAATGCATGCATGCATACATATATGAATCAGTAAGCTGTACCATTTTAAGCCTAATTATAAAAAAACTATGTTTGTCCATCTCATTTTCTTTTGTTAAACTGTAATTCATTATCATGCAGTTGTACATGATGGTGCATAATATCTTGTTAACAATTAATTTTTTCCTGTAATTCAGACAGGTTTACTGTCTATTATTATTAATTTTTCGTGATCATGGTATATAATTATAGCTTTATGTTTAGCAATCAGAATTTTATAAAAGTGCATCGCATTATTCAATCATTAATACTTATACATCCATTTACATCTGACAAGTCCTGCACTACTGGTATGCCGGCGTTATGCAATGTAGATTTTGTTAATCTATGATGCTATATTCTGCCATGGAAAACAGTGCAAAAGATCTGGCCAATAAGTTATAAGTTAACTTGGCCAGATTAACTTGGGTGTATGTTAATCACATCGGCATAAAAATTGGGATTAAATTCCCAAAAAAAAGGCTTAGTATACCAGACTAAGTGCCAAAGAATGCCTCTCATTACTTCCGATGTATGTACATGTACCATGCATGCTTTGCTACATGCAAACTAAAATACCCGGTATATGCATTCATGTAACATTATGCCAAACAATGCTTGCATGCCATGCATAACACAATCTGATGAAGCATATGTCACGCCGATATACTTGACTGCCATGAATGCTAGCATAATGTACCGTATGATGAGTGACACATGCATCATGCATATCTATTTTACTACTGATGAAGATTGATGCCTGGCTTGCCTAACATACACTATAGTATAGTCCAAGACAAATGCATTGATACCGGTATACTTGTGCCACAAATGTCACGGTGCTTCTGTGCTGAGTCTGACACCCCCTATAGTTTACCTATCAGAAAGTGGTTTGGGGACACACATATTCTAAATCAGTCCTCATGGAATGTTAATTATAATGGGATGGCAATATAGCAATCAATAAGTATCCGAAGTGCATCATTGCAGCCGGCCGCGGTGGTGCCCGGATTACTGACGGCATGGCATGCATGGTGATCACAGCTGTATGGACATGCATGCTGCTGAAGAATCATGTGTCTCCAGACCACCTTCTGGTGAGTAAAAGTTGGCGGTTCCACCAGACTAATGGTCATGAAGGTAACTAGTCACCATCGCTGGTGGGGTGTGCCACTGCACTATAACTGATCATGAGGCACGTGCACAACTAATAATAAGTCAGTTAATAAGTCAGTTAAAATCATGAAAAATATATAATCATGAAAAATATATAATCCAAATCAGTTAGGAATGTCATGCCCTGACAGTGCTCAAGTTTTGAGTTAAAATGGTACTGAATCACACTCTGAATTGGATTGCAAAACTTAATGTGCATTAATTCATTAATTGTGGTTGTGGCGAATGCGCATGCGTAGTTGTATAAAAAGCATGGCGGCTGCAGGCGGCAATGAAAGTATTGACTATTGGAGCGTGCTCTTGATGATTGGACTCAGCGGACTGCATTCAGTGCATTGGTACATTATGGATATTTGCCAGGACTGACAGGAAATCAAGATCTTTCTACCTGGCCGCTCTCCGTTAATGAAGACAAACCGACGAATAATAAGGCAGGCCTAGTTTTTACTGTTATTATAGTGGCACGTGATTAACTACATCATAAGTATTTTCTCTATTTTTCTGTCCTTACCTTAGGAGGTTTGGACAAGAAGCCAAGAACGAGTCAGGGGAAGTAGTCTACACGACTATGTGACAAGAGGAATTACACAAGCATCATGCATAGGGAAGGTGATAAAGGGGGAAGGGGAAATGTTGGCCATAAGAAGGGTAGTTTATGCATAGATACTACTGATACCAAGAGGGATTGAAAACTGCTCACGTGAGCCATACATTAACATATGAGAGGTCGCGAATCATCCTAGTTTGCGCACGTGACTAACATTAACCATTACAGAATAGGAAGAAGAAAAGGAAGGAGTAGTCTTTTTTTTTGTGGGACTGTAGCAAAGCTTTTGGATGATTTTGTCTACAGAGCTGTTTATAGAAGTATCGGACGAAGGTTTGTGTGTTTTAATGTAACTTTTTTGAAACTCTGATACCGTTCTTTATCGTGTTTTGAAGTGATTTGGCTTTTTCGTTTGTGGGATTGTAACAGTAGTAGAAAGAAGCTTACGAAGTTTTAGCCTGTCTTGACCTGTTCAGTTTTCTTAACTGTATTTTAATGTTTTGGAATCGTTTGTTATTTCAGTTCAGATAAGTGATTTTTTTCATGATCTTTCATGCTGGTATCCACCATTGTTTTTTGATCAAAGTCAGTGAGTCGTTGCTTGTGTGAACAGTAGCGGAGGAGATAAAAACATACTGTTAAGTCTAAGTAGCTAAAAATGATAATGGGGTTCGATGCAATGAAAAAAAAAAGCAAAAGAATTGCTTTCTGTGTATACTGCACTGTGCAGCCATTACAAATATTTAGGCGTAGCTTGTGACCTTTTCCGTACCGCCATTGATTCGTGGCCAACCAGGATGGTATCATAAAATTGCCGCTCACGTGAGCAGTTTCCAATCCCTCTTGGTATAGTATCTATGGTTTATGTTTCAGTAGACCCCCTTAGCCAAATAAGGTATAAAAAAAAATTCAGTGAATATCATTGTAAATTGTAGATATGGTATGCTCCCACGCAAGTAATTGGACGCCATTTTGTAGGGCAAAATTCATACTCAACGGTGGAAAATTATGACAAAAGCAAGTTTTACTCAATGACGACACGATTCTGAGCATAATGCAAGCTGCAAGCATAGTAAAAATTCATAATACAGCCATTGGTTTACCTTAAAGCTTGCAAAGATACTCTATTTTGAAGAGTTTCAACAAAAACAAGGCTATCTCCACCTCTACAATTCAATTTTGCCCTATAAAATGGCGGAGGACTTTAACGGGAAAAAATTGTTTATCACTGCCACGCCTACATACAGTATTGTTTTAATTGAACACCTATTTTGGCCAAGGGGGTCTATAGTAGAGCGAATAAACCTTGTAGGACTATAATTATAATCATTATAACAGCTTGTTACTCGCAACACAAAAGATAACTGTAAATGGCGCAGTACATAGTAAAGTCACAGAATTCCCGTAATTCAAAATACCCATAGATACTCAATACGAGTCTTTGTCAGAAAAGTTGTTTAAAGTTTGCTCGTAAATAATATTCGAAAGGCATGGTTCATGTACAGCTTGCTTAGCAATATTTTTTAGGTAGCCATTTAGTGGGAAGAATTTACAATGTAGTGTTGTGGTGACACAAACAATTGGCTCTTATTTCTGAAATATGCAGCCATATTATATGCCAAAAGACCTTGTTTATGAATGGCTGTTGCATTCTTCTAGCATACTGGATGCGCAATTTCAGTTGCAGCCTGGGTTTCGAAAGCCACACAGAAGCTCTTACTCTTACCAGCTTTCAGTTGCTAGTTGAGATTGCCTATATTTATGGATCATTCAATAATAACATGGTTTGTATACAAGTTAAACATACATGTACATGTAGTTAAATGACATCATTGCCATGCCTTTTGAATCTCATCTAAAGTGTACATTGCAAAAAGTGTTGCGTGATTTTCATGCAATATGAGTGATGTTTCTGACGGTAAAGCATAGTATTTTCGTTGCAATTGTTAGAAATATCACACACATTGCATAAAAATCACACAACATTTTTTACAGTGTACATGTATATGTTGCATTTTCATGGACCACCTTTGCTAATTAACCCAATCGTGGGCAAAGGGTTATAGTAGTTGGTTTGTGTGTGAGTCTGTGTGTTACCACGTAATCTCTGTAGATACTCAATTGATAGTAGAACTTCACTGACACTCCATTAAAGGCGCTTGATATTGATAATTCCACTATTCAAAGGATTCTTGAAAAAAAATGGCAGAGATTGAAACAAAGAGCTTCAACAATTCTGACTGATACCGTATAAGATGATTCTTTGACAAGAGTAATGTATGACGATTTGAAGAAAAAGGCCTTTGACGGATTTTAAGTTGACGATTTTGCCTGCTCACTGCTCAGCTTCATTAATCAACAATAGTGAACAACCACACCCATTAATGTACACGTTTAATAAATGATGATCTAGTCAACACGTGGGCAATTACACATGCGCAGTGAAGACTGGGACGGGGATTTAATTTTTACTGGAGTAAACTTTGACGTTTTCCTTCCAAAACCGCCAAACGCCCAAGTTTCTTCCTCGTCAAAGAATCATCTTGTACGGTAGTTTTGTGGAACGCCATCTTTTTGGCCGCGCCCCTTAAGCACTTGTAAAATTTGTCAGATTTGTAAAATTTGTCTGTCACACCTAGTTGTTTGTTGATCATTGAATGACTGCTTGGATGCATGCTCGCTTGGATGGCATTTACTATTGTGGCAATTCTTCAAGGGACTTCCTAAAGTTACCATGAAGGTCCAGCTTATCATGCATCTTCTTCTGGATTAGACAGTGTGAGTTTTGTAACTGTCAAAAGATGAAAAATGCTTGATAGTCTGCTATACCAAGTGCTTGTGAGTAATCTTGACTAAAGTAGAATCTTTCTGTTTGCTGTGTTGTTGTATAAATGCCTGGTTACTGTAGAAAGATGAAAACTGCTTAATAGTCTACTATACCAAGTGCTTGTAAGTCAGTAATCTTAACTAAAGTAGAATATTTCAAGTTTGCCGTGTTATTGTATGAATGCCTGGTGTGTGTGTGTATGTGTGCCAGACATTGCCGTAGTGTGCTGGACTTGCTGGTATGAAAGAAGCTTTGTTTTCCTGAAATTTACATTTGTATTGGATGAAGTCTATATACATGCATAACTGCGAGGGTTCAGCAGTTTAGTGCTTTCATTATGAGTGAGTGTTTATAGTCAAATGTTTACTGTTTTGTAATAGGACTTTAGCTGTAATTTAAATACGGAATGTTTTACATTGAAACCTTTGAATTAACTTGCCAGTGTTGTTACTTGTATTAGTTTTGTTGCATTTGCTGTTTAGGTCTTTATTATCGCAAATCTATTATTGTTTATTTAAACCTTTATTATGTACGTTATGTATGGGATCTCTATGATCTTGTTGAAGTACTGTTACAAAGAAAGCAAATCAGGAGTGTTTAAAATATAGCTGTAGCGAAAACGAACTTACTCTAGAAACACTTTGAAGTGTGGTGTGCTTCTTCATTATCCTTTATAAAACGTAGATTAATGATTATAAAACCGTTTGGCTTGAATACAAAGGTGTATTGGCTGAAGCACACATCTTAAAGTATGCTAAAAAATGTAAAGAGAAAAGGCTTACATTAGATTATGCCATTTTATTGTGTGATTTG
>JAYJLX010044597.1:0-13241 GCA_036873525.1 Chalinula nematifera
TATGTATGTATGTATGTATGTATGTATGTATGTATGTATGTATGTATGTATGTATGTATGTATGTATGTATGTATTGTATGTATGTATGTATGTATGTATGTATGTATGTATGTATATATGTTATACTGTTTTTATTACTATATTTTTTATCCATCAATTCATTGTCTTAATGTTACATCATATATAGTTCAGCGTTCGATAGGGTGAGGGGTGAGAGAGTAGCTATAAAGAAACTTGTTAAACCATTTCAGAATGAGACCTACGGCAAGAGGGCTTTTCGGGAACTGAAATTAATGAAAATGTTTGATCACAAAAATGTAAGGTTATTTGATTTCATTTCTACTCTCATACCCACATTATTGTAATCCATGTTGTTTCAGTTTCAGTGTTGTGGTGTGAGTTACTGACCAACCTGTTGATAAATTTACTTCACTACATATGTACGGGCTATACAGTGTATATGCTGTGTTTATTCTGAAATTCGGGGCTACAAATTTATAAAAATTAATAAATAATTATTTCAACTTAGTAGCATAACTTGCCTCTGAAAAATTGTTTCTTTTTCTTTAAAATTGCATTTGTTAAACTTGAAGATCTAACATTTTAATGTTAACAAAATAATTATTAGGCCATGTGTCTTTACAATTTTTCCTCAAATATGTCGTTAATAAGTTGTATGTCGTTGCATCTACATGTACCATATTTTCTCGTATAAACGCCCCCCCCTCAAATAAACGACTAGTCTACAAGATAACTTTGAGTTGATATTATTTATATGGAAGTGCAAGGTGGTCTACAAACTGTGTCGGTGAACCTAAAGATCAGGGTTTGACTCCTGATTGGATACTTTTTTTTTAAAAAAATTATCATTAAATTTCTGGCTCTAAAACTGGTTTTTAGAAATAAACGCCCAGGCGTTTATCTGGGCGTTTATTCGAGAAATACGGTAATTATCCAAAATTGTTAAATAATACAGTACACATGATTGTGTAGTAGTTATTCAGGTTGGGTAGTACTGTTATACAAGGGTCTGATTAAGTACAGATTACTTGTACAGTGATAAAGCCTTTAGCTGCTTGCTTTGTTGGTGGGTGTTTTTTCAATACAAGGGATTTACTATCCTGCCTCGGACTAATGTAATATTTTCAGATTGGTCAGACACGTTGTATTCTTCACTCTACAGTTGACCTGCTTATTGAGTATCTCATATACGTAGTAGGGAGTAGAAGGTATATCCTATCAGATTCAGGCAATAGGGTGAAATGATTGTCGATTGTCGTATGACAGGGTGTTATATGTATGTTTGACAACGTATGTTTGACACTGCCCTTCTTCCTACTGCCATGATTTTGTTTGTACTGTAAAGTATACACTGTAATTGCTGTGTTATGCGTACATGACATTATTGTCCACTGATATTTGTTTCTTCAGGTTATCGCCTTGTTTAATCTCTTCACACCAGCAAGGACATTGGATGATTTTGAAGATGTGTGAGTTTATGTCCCTCTTACATACTTATGCATGCATGTACACTGTTGGTAAAAGGAATGACTGTAATGTTGGTGTTTCTGTATACATACGATTAAGATGCTCAATGTGCTGTTGTAGAAATGCATGATTCGCGTGCAGGTACTCGTATTGTGTGTAGATATATAGCTATCCTTCCTTGAGTGGCAGTAATCCAGGGAGCAGTTGAACCTTTATGCATGTAACTATATATAGCCACAATTTTAGACAATACATGTAGATATAGAGGTGTGACATGCAGCATATTGAAGTTATATTACCTGTGTTGTGTGTAGATATATAGCTATGGAACTAATGGACGCTAATTTATGTCGAGTAATTGGTATTGATTTGGATCATGACAGGATGTCTTATTTACTGTATCAGCTATTATGTGGAATTAAGGTGAGAATGTTTGGTATGTCAGAGAGTTTGTCAACAAAGTCCTACCCGCTTATGAAGTACGATGTGCAATTCATCTTTGATATTGTCGATGAAATATTCTTGTATACATGTACACATACATACATGTACATATACCTTAGTTCGCAAATATTAATGGGCTGACAGGGATAATGTACATGTAGGCCATATATCCCTGAAAAGCGTGGATGATATGATCATATTTACCCTGTTTTTCGTATCATCCCTGCTTTTGTTACCTATAGTATGTACCATGGTTTCTCTGGAAATATGGTCAATATACAACCCTCACCCCTCGATATCAGCCCTCAGCTTCGCCTTAGGCTGATATCTCGGAGTTCTGGTTGTATACTGGCCATATTTCCCTCAAAGCCATGGTATATGTAATAAATATTACACCCCTGCCAGGGCTTTTTCATGTATACACACGAAATGATATTCAATAATCCCGAGGGCGGAACCCTTGTTGAATATCATTGAGTGTGTTCACAATAAAGCCATGGTAGGGGTGTAATAGTTCACTTATTCGACAGAAGGCTTACAGATGACACAGGAGAAACGTAAAATCTCTCAAGCGGATATCGATTTCACGTTAGAACTCGGGAGCGCCGTGCTTTTCTTTGTCGGGACTCTTTAACTTATAAAAATTTCAACACTCGGCTTACTTCTATGAAAATCTGTGACAATGTACATGTAGATAGAATCCGTATTTCTGATAGTTTCTGCCTCATAAATCATGCCTTTCTGTTAGTTTTTTGTCCTGTGAATCATGTCAAACGATGATCGATCTGTTCTTCGTTCACTTCCGGGGCAATAACGATATTCCCTTGGGAATATGTATGTTTCCCAGGAAGTGCTTGTGTATCGTGAATAAACCGTGCGCGGTGCCTTTGATCTGTAAGGCTTCTATAGATTAAATATAGTACATGTATGTATATGCAGTAAAATAGTAGTGGTAGGTGTGATGGTAGTGTGCTGTGTGCTTGATTGACTCTTATTAAACAAACTAATTCCTATTGTTATGTTTTTGTTAACCATCAAATTTTATGTGCACATTCCTACTAATCATGTAAACCATTATTTAGTAGCATTATATACTTTAGTACAATACTCAAATCTTGTTGGTCTGTAGTCGTGCAATAATTTATGTTCTACCATGACCAGTATGAATTGACCAATCAAATTACAGAATAGGAGGCTAATAAATCTTGATATAACACCTCCTGGGTAAACCAGGAACGGTTATTACACTGCCTGGGTTATCAAAAGTTATTATGTATAGGTTATATACCGAAATCAAAGATAAACATTGCAGCAATAGTCATGGTAGAAGCCAGTTAAATATCTCAGTACCATTTCTATGGCATTTATCAACCTCGCCACTTCAGTCACTTGGTATGAGAAATCCCATAGAAACCTTTACCTCGGTATCCTATACATATTGTTCTGTATTATCATAGGTAATGGAGTACAAAACGGGATATGAAACGAAGTTGGTACCGTAAATGAATTTCTTACTGTTTTTTCTAATTCACCGCAAATTTTTTGAATATTGCACAATGTTTATTTGGCTTATTGCTATTCTTCAGTATTGATAGGCGTACAAACTCGCGCTGGCTCTGTACGAACTTTAAATTTCCTATTCTTATACATGCAATAATTGTTCCTGGCCTTCGTCGTTTCATATCCCGTTTTGTACTCTATTATCTATAGTATTATTGTTTGGTATTATAACACGTTGCCTGGGGTAACTGTTCATGCTCCAATTTGTTTGATTGTGAAGAAGTAAAAAAGGCTGTTTTAAATCTATCCGTGTCTTTCCTATGCTGCGGTACAGTTTTTGAAGGCTAATAATGAGGTGTGAAGACTCAGCCACTTGTATGCTGCTAAAACAAAAGTAACATGATTAGTTGATCAGTCAATTCAAATCTAAAATGTCGGCTGTACGCACGACAAGACACTATCGCCTAGAATTCTAAATGGTTGTTCTTGGTGAGATTAGCGATTCATTTTGGTAGTCTTGGGTTTGTATTGACTGGATACCATCCTAAATATCCTAAATAAAAGCACTAAAGTGCTGAACCCTCGCAGTCATGCATGTGTACACATTTGACAACGCAGTTTCTTACACACCAGGTGATCTTAGTTTGCACAGTCAAGCACACACATACACATCATTGACAAACACCACACACTTTACAGTAAAACACAGCATACACTATAGCTTCTTTTAGAAGTAAGGATTCTTCACACTTAAAAAACCAACAGAACTAAGGAAAACTTACGAATGTGAAGTAAAAATGTGAAGTAAACTTGTAGAGTAGACCATCAGTTTTATTTGAGAAAGACACCAGCGTTTTCACACTAACAAAACTCACAATCACTACTCAATCACAAAATAAAAGAGAATTGAGTCTCTTCACCACATATTAGAAATTCTAGGGCCATGCCAGGGCCAGTTTAGATGTCATCCAAGGCATTCCAAGTATGATCAAGCCAAGCCATGAAGCATCAGAGGCCATGATGAAATTTGTATTTAGGCGTGACTGAAAATTTTTTTTTACTTGTGCTCAAGGGGCGCGGTCTAAAAAAAGATGGCGACGATTAAAATACTTAAAGATCTTCGTCTTAACCTTGGCCATGTTTTGAAAAATCCTCACCTTTAATGGAGTGTCAGGGAAGTTCTACTATCAAGTATCCACAAAGATTACGTGGTAAAGCAACCACAGACACAAGCCGACTACTATAGCCCTCCGCCCATGCTCGGGTTAATAAAAAAACTGAGTCACCATGTTGAGGAAGTTGACGATACTCGCGAACGAAGGAAGCTTTCATGAATGTGTGAAGCAAAAGTATAAAGTAAATTCAAGAAAACTCTTTTGTACTAGTCTTATGGTATAATAATAAAACTATTATTGCACCCGCTTCCCCAGTAGTAATAAATCGTGATATTCAATGGGGGCGTGTGCAATAATTGTATATTATTCAGCTAATATTATCATGCCTTTTTAGTTAAGTTCTTATTCAAATGTAGTCTTATTGATTCTTTCACTATGTGAAATTCTGTTTCATTTCGTTTCCACAGCATTTACATTCAGCAGGGATAATACACAGAGTGAGTTAGTCTGAAGTTTGTGTTTTTATTATGAATACAATTGTGTGCAATATTCTATAATGTACTACATGTATGTGTTTTTTTTTTTGTTTTTGTGGTAATTATCCCAAGCATATGGGCACAGCAGCGAGGGAATACATATTAGTTGACGAATCCGTGTGTATGTGTTTGTTAGCAGATTAAAGGTGGGTATTAGTTTCAGAAAAGTTTACTTTAGATGGCTATTGTAGAAAGGTCCACAAGTTCCTTTCTGTCACTCTATTGTGAGTCAAGTTTGTAACTGTGCTTTGGGCTTTTCAGTCAATATTTGCAATCTGTGCTTATATGTACAGTGCTTTGCAAAAAAAGTTAACCTTTTCGTGGTCATTTTGTAACCGGTAAATGACCATAGAAACCGTAAATGACCATAGAAACGGTAGAATGAACCAGTCATTGTTGATAATGTGGTTTATTACTGTGTTACATGTATATCCAGCTGTCATAATTCTTTGTTATAGCACTTATCTATCCATGTACATGTATGTAGTATAGATATAACAAAATTTAGACAGCTGAATATACAACAGTAAATTAAACCAGTACTTAGTAGGGTCCTTTTATACTAGGAAACAGCAAGGAAACCGAAACGTTAACCTTTTTTTTTTTTTTTGCAATGTATGTAGTAAGCTTTTGAGTACATTTTTGTGTTCTTTATGATCAAATCCTGTGATAAAATTGTGAAGTTGGTCCTCAGCTGTCCCAAAATTTTTACAGACATGTCTATAAAGCTTAGCTTTTGCAACAATAGTGTTGAACTTCACAGATCTGAATCTTGCTTTGCTGATGTGAGCTTAGAGTTAAAACTTTCACTGTTTGCTAAAGCTGGCAGGACCAAATAGTCGTTGCTTTGTTGACCACACATTTCTCGTTTAATTTTTTTTTTAATTAATTAACCTAAAATTGGCCACTAGTACATGTATCTATACAGTGAGAGATATGTACATTTGATACTTGTTGGATACCTTTAAGTGTTTATATGTATTTTATTGTGTAGGATCTTAAACCTAGTAATATTGTTGTCAAAGAGGATTGTTCATTGAAGGTACGGTACGAACAATGTACTGTACATGTACACGTACATTTATGTAATATGTGCAATTGTGTGTTGGATACATCGCTTTTAATTTTAATTGTATTGTAGTCAAACATAATTAATGTTGTATTATGTATGTTCATTTAAATACTTGCCTGTATACTTGTACTTACTAAAACCATACAAGACAGTACAATAATGCATCGTGTTGTAACCTATCCTGCGTACATGTAGTGGATCATTAAATTGTTGAGTGCATGATTGTCAAGTGTTGTGTACGTTACATTATATTGTTGGTATAGCAGAACTTACTTGTACATGTAGCTAGCAAAGATCATTAGTCCATGCTGAAGGGAAAGGTTGCATTTTGTGTAAATGCTGTACCCATACATAAATGCAAGTGTGTGTGATGTGGTAGATCTTTATGGTAGAGTTCAAGAGTAAGGCAGGAATGTAGTGTTGTAAGTTAACTGGCGTAAGGTACATGTATCTCTCTATATGTATATGTACAGTATAATAGATACATGTAACTCTGGCTAGCATGTCATTGCATTTAGCTACTCCTGTAGGACTACGTTTAGGTTCAGACTTGCTTGAGGATTTTGCTTCAATTATGTACATGTAGTCATATTTGTTTTATGAAGTGGATGAGTTAGTTTGAGGCAGTCCTGAATTTTTTTTATCAACTATTCATGCTGTATATAAGTTTAATTTCTCACTGTTTGAATAGATTCTTGACTTCGGTTTAGCTAGAGCTGCTGACAATGCCTTTATGATGACTCCATATGTGGTTACCAGATATTATCGTGCTCCTGAAGTTATTGTAGGAATGAAATATTCAGAGAATGGTATGATCACTTGCTATATGTACTGTTATTGTATTGTTGCCTAAATCATCATAAGTACCATAGAGCACATGTTTTTTCAAGGGCCATAAATATCAAGAATTCAAGATTTTCATTATAGTTATTTTCATACAGTTTTAATTTTCATGTGTCTTCAACTGTGTTTACATTACATTTCTAAATATAGTTAGGGGTGTGGCGGTTATCCACATTTTATTTTCACAAACAAATCCAATCTTGAAATTTATAATCTAAAAAAGTGCCCTTCAGTATTAAAGTGGAACCTCCCATTTTGAACACCTCCAAAATACTTACACAGTCCAGGGTTGGGATCGATTACAATACCTTGATTACGATTACACAGTTATTACAGACCAATGATTACGATTATATGCATTAAAGTGAGATTACAATTATGAATACACATAAATCTGTAATGATTACAATCCATTACGATTAAAATGGACATACCGTATGCATGTATAACTTCAGACTGGTATTGGTAGCGAGAATTTTAAGTCTTATCATCAACACATTTTAGTTCTAATTGCGTATGTGCATGAGCATGCACTGTCAACATCATACCCATGACAAGCAGTTCACTACACTGTACATATGCAGCATGTACACTTTAAATGTTACTTTCTTGTTATGTGTTTCATATGTGTGTATAATCATAAATACACAGCGTGATTCTGATTACGATTACTGGCAAAATCCAAAGGATGATTATGATTATGAATACACAAAAACCTGTAATCGACTATAATCAATTACGATTACAATGATAGTCGACCCCAACCCTGGTACACACATATGTAGTACATGTTGCAATGCAACTACTTTCCTTAGTACCAAATGATTTACTTGCCATATAAATGTGTAGTGAACCTCTAAAATTTAGACCCTTGATATTTGTGTATCTTGTAATGTGGACAGACATAATGGACCAGAATTGTTGTCTTGCATGCATTGGTGTAGGAACATATTTTTTTTATTAGGAGGGCTAATACTACATATCCATGCACTTGTACTGAATAACATGGAGCTTTCATATTTGAATTAGAGTTGGGCAATATATCGGCAATATTGTGTATCGTGATATATCGTCAAGCGATATCCTACTTATCATAAGATGATAATATCGCCAGCTGATAATATCGGCTTTATCAAGCATATTGCCATAATTGTATGTACAATATTGCAGTAATACATGTCCTCATAATAGTATTACAGGAATATTTTGACATTGAGTGTCATAACTAGAGTGGAAAACACCATTACTTGATAAAGTATAAATTGAAATGCAATGTATCAATACCGTGCCTTATCGTGATAAATACAGCAATATCATATCGCATGTAGTATCGCCCAACTCTAATTTGAATGACGAATGATTCACAGAAAAGGTTAAACTATCACTTAATTATTTTAAAGAATAAAAGTCATTCATTTCCAAGTCTTCTAGAATAAACGACCCGTAGGCACCAGTGTCAGTTAAGTTATGTTAGTAATAGATTAACCGCAACTAACTAATTATAAAGGCAAAAATCAAGTATGATTATGGTAAAGATTGGTGAGGCTATGCCACACCTCTTTTGGGATTTGGGGGGGGGGGCTACAGCCCTTATAGCCCACTCAGTTCCTATACCAATGCTTGCATTTAAAGTGATCTCTGTATGACTGCCAGGGGCGTGGATATGATAAATGAACCCTTTATCAGCTATATTTTGCTGACAACAAAAATTTACTACACCCAAAGAATGATTCTTGACTCCTACGTGTATGTATTTTCGCCACCAAACTTTGTTTTGAAGCTGGACAAATATTCTATGACCACAAATGCATTTCATTGTAGTTCAAAATAGCGCTTGAACAAAGAGATAGTAGAATCTAATAGCGGCAAATAGTTTTGACATAACAAAGCGAAGCTAAACAAATAAAGTTATTTTTTTTGAAATAAATGTTCAACAATAAAATTTTGGGATCTTTGAAATCGGGACATCTCTGTAATCAGGACAGTTGGTATGGGTCCTGATGGTATCCGGATTATGAAGGTTTCACTGTTATTGTAGTGGGTATACTGCATTATGTTAATAAGGGTTACATATGCATGTAGACTGGGACACGTATACATGTACATAACTTGCAGTATTATATAAAATGTAATTCAGCTCAATCCTTCTATTATTTGTCATGTATGACTAAATAAACCATTACATGATGGCATCACACTGGTTATTGTAGCGGTTATGTAAGTGACTTGGTGAATTATTTAGTGACTTGGTGAATCATTTTATACTGTATGTTCATTTCTGGAGTATTGATTTTTTAATGTTATGTTGTACTTAGTTATGATCCAGTGATAATGAAAACTGTATTTCCTGAGTAATACATGTATAATTATGTACATACATGTAATATTATGTAACTGCAGTTAGTATAAATTTTAGCATAAAAAATTGACTGCATGTGCTCGTTGACTTAATGTTCTACTTGAGGAGAAATAAAGATAGTGGTAGCACTCCAATTTGGGTCATCTGCTTAGTTTGCAATCACTCTACCTGTAGGGCACGTGGTTACTTATGTAGATTCTGGCATTGGTAGAACAGACTTTTATTGAGGCTACTGTGTAAGGTGCGGCTACTACTTGAGACTTTAACATGGTGGGATATCTAGGAATATACATGTACAGATGTAATATCAAGTATTTAAATGTACTACATTCGCCAATATTGTATTCGTGACATCTGTGCCATGGGTTTATAGTGGGTATTGTTTGTGTCAGGAGTCAACAATGTACTGTGTGTCACCCATGATTATGAAATTCTAATAAGCGGCTATTGCTAATTTGTTTATTTTAGTAGCAAAAAAAAAATAAGCGCTATGACAATTGTCTACACAATAAGGATCAGTACAAATTAACCACTAACAATAGAAAATGAATACATGAAAATTTAAAAAAGCCCAAATTCCAGTTGCTGAAGGGATGTGCATTAAAAAGCATACTTTCTCAGGGTTATTTTTGGTGAGTTTACCAACTACTTAATGGCGGATTAATTGCTTGTTGACTTTGCTAATAACAATTGTTCAGTGAAACCTCGATTATCCGAACCCCTTCAGTTTTGATTATTTCAAAAACTGTTCGGATAATGGAAAAGTCCGGATAATAGAAATGACCTCAGTTATAACAAAAACACACATGCACAAACTTACAGTGCTAGTTTTGAGCCATAGCAAGTGAATTTGTCTTCATGAAAACACTGGAAAAAGCTAAAATATTGCCTTTCGTGACTGTGTCGTCATCTCTTTTGCTTAATCAGCAATTTTACAATTAATAATTCTTAATAACTCCTAACAGTAGTCATAATTTTTTTTTTGAAGGATTTGAAAAGTCTGGATAATCAAGGTTCTGGATAATCGAGGTTATACTGTATAATTATGTCGTATAATCTACTGTAGGCTTCTTAGGTACACCCTTGTAAAATGTTATAAAGTGATTTATATCATGACTGTTGCAAACAACGCAGGGTTTCAGGGTGATATACATGTACACAGGGCGACATGACATAAAGTACTTATAACGTCCCTATCGTGATATATATCACATTTATTAAACCCTCGCCCTTGGGCCTGCAGCCCTTAGGCTCGTGTTTATAAATGCGATATACCCACTTATAGGGGTGTTATAACCTGTACTTATATCCGTTGCTTGTGGTTGCTAAGATACGTAGTATACATGTGTATAAATGAGATATATTGAACTCAATGCATTGCAGACAATTGAATGGGAATATACATGTACATGTAAATTAGTATAGTATGAAATGGAGAAGCTAAGTTCTATGGAAAAGATAACGCTGTAGAATTACTATACATGTAGATACATGTACATGTGTAGTATGATGTACAGTGCATGGTATGGTAATATTTTACACCCGCACTGGTACATGTAGATTAGGAAATTTGTATTGTTAAGCACTCACTACTTGATTGCGAAGCAACGAAATTTGAACGGATGAATTTCTATTGTTATTAATCACACAAAATTTTCAAAAAAAAAAAGGATGAAAACTGTTTACTTGTAAGATATCATAATTTATGGAAGCTACATGTACTATTTATAGTTATACTGTTACTCTGTAGTTGATGTTTGGTCTGTTGGCTGTATATTCGCGGAGATGGTACGGGGAGATATACTACTTCCTGGTAGAGACTGTATCCTATTTGACTACAGATGATTGTAGTATATAGTACTGTTACCTATTTAATGTGTAATTAATCCTTAATGGAGTTACTTTAGACATTGATCAGTGGAACAAAGTAACTCAAGTGTTGGGTACACCACCACCAGAGTTTTTCAAACAACTTCAACCATCAGTAAGTTATCACAGCGAATTCGCGTTGGCATGTTTATAATGAAGATTGTTCATTGTAATCATTTTTCTGTTTAGTGTGTAGGTATTGATTTTATGGTTTCAGTAATTAAATTGAGTTTAAATGCATGTACATGTAGCTAGTGCATGCAGTAGGCTATGGTGAATCCTTATAAAATAAACCAGTGTACAACAAAACCTTAGTGTTAAGGAGAAATTTTATTCATTCCATTATTTCTGTTATACCATAAAATTCAAAACTGAATGACCTCCAAAACAATAAGTTCTTTTTTTGTACAATTTTTTCTGTAATAATTTGTTAATAAATTACAAACATAATATACTATTATTGCATCTACATGTACATGTAATTAGCCGAAATTTTATGGTAAAGAGTTTTATTGTAATTATCCCAAGCCACGTTTAATAGCGGGGAGGGATGTAGTTATAGTTGAACGAGCATATTGACTTCTGTATCCCTCCTTGTATTAGCGAATTGAAAGCTTGAGTCGAGTCCTGCTTCAGGTAGTGCCTTAGTTTGGAATATGTTAGTGTTAATGATCATTTAGGTTTTTTGAATGCCCAAATAATTGAGTGTACAGCAAGTGGCAATTGATGATAGTATATACATGTACATGTATTTGCTATCAATGGCGAAATATAATAAAATATGTCTATGATGATATTCATTAACTTACTGTGTTGCTTAACTATGCTAGGTTAGAATGTACTGTGAGAATCAACCAAGATATCCTGGCAAGTCTTGGGATGAATTGTTTCCTGACGAT
This sequence comes from Chalinula nematifera, assembly GCA_036873525.1. Classification (NCBI taxonomy): domain Eukaryota; kingdom Metazoa; phylum Porifera; class Demospongiae; order Haplosclerida; family Chalinidae; genus Chalinula; species Chalinula nematifera. The sequence continues at coordinate 12,127 of JAYJLX010044597.1, forward strand.
GTTTTCCCTAATGACTCACCATTGGATAGAAGCAAAAGTATGTACAATAGACTGGACAGATATACACATGTAAACAGTTACATTGTGTATTTATTTATTTATAGCTACTATAGCAAAAGATCTTTTAACAAAGATGTTACAGGTTGATCCAAAACATCGGATCACGTTGGATGAAGCCCTGCGTCATCCGTATGTGTCAGTGTGGTACGATGAAGCAGAAGTGAAGGCTGTAAGTAGCATATTTTAGCTTTGTCTTTGTTTAAGTAGTGTATTGAATAGGTGGTTAATTTTGTGGGTACATGTAACTAATTCCTCATTTACAGTAATTTTGTATAAAATTCAAGTGTTAGCTTTTTAAACTTTTCTCCCATGCTTTTTAATTAGTTCACCTTATAGTCAACTCGGCCATGAAGTTAGTATAGTGTGTATACGTACATGTACCTTGTAAATATGATTGTATATATACATCTAGTTACATACATTTGTGTGTTATATATCGTAAGTGTAATAAATTTCGTGGTATTAAAATTTCATGATTTTCTTACAAACCCAGTTATTTTGAAGATTTCGCTGTACAAAATGAATGATAACATACACGTAACATAGCGTTTAATTTCGTGGGTCCCAGATGACCACGAAAATTTAATATACCATGGAATTTATTACACTTACGGTACATGTGTCCACTTTGTGTTTGTTGTAGAAACCACCTCCTAAATATGATCATAACTTAGATGAAAAGAAAATTCCTTTGGCACAATGGAAAGGTAAGATAGCATAGTAATAAATGTGTTTTCACAACTACGCACATAGTTGTTGTATAACATTGATTGAACGTTAACCAATGGTTACGGACCATTGCAATATACTCATAATATGAAATACTGTAATGTAGAAATTTTGGACCGTTAAAAAATTCTGTCCTTTTCGACCTTCCTTGTAAAGGTCAAGATAATATTAGTCTTTAACTGTATGTGTTATATTGTAACCATGCTCATGGGTCAAAAATAGTTAGTCTAATACAAAGGCAAAATAAGAAAATTTTTGTCAGAGATAAAATTTGAGAAAATAATGTCAAAGATAAAAATTTAATGTAAGTATAATTATAATTATAA
>JAYJLX010044608.1:0-13228 GCA_036873525.1 Chalinula nematifera
GTACTTAAGTAGTATGGTGCTAACTACTTTGCGCCTACTCTTCCCTACTTAACCTTTTTTTATAGGTATACTGTATAAGAGACACCACCAGGTTAGAAAAGTGTCTGAAGGTGTAATCTAACTTCTATTAATCGCACGTAAAGAAAACGCGTCTGTTCACTGAGTACTTTTTCTTTTTGAATAGCTGCTCAGCAATATAGCTGATTTTCAGCAGCAATCAAAACAAAGTAATAAAAATAAGTACATCACAAAAACAATAATAATAATAAAAGTAAAATTCAACAACTTAGACAATGTTATAGGTTAATTTATAATTATGTTTAAACTTTGAAACTGAAATACATTCGTGCATTGATGATTGCCATCTGTTCCATATTTGAGTACACCGGAAATAGAATGAGTTCCTACCAATGTTAGTTTTCAAACTTGGAACGAATAGACGATGCAGATTACAAAGATCTTGATTAGTAACGCCCTTAGCGTATCTGATCATATGATGTAGATAAGCAGGCAGATCCATTTACATATCTTGAACACGCTTCTTCATACCTCAAAATGGCGGCAGAAAACCCACAAATTGCCTACAGCACATCGCAAAAAAAAACTTTACGTCACACCATCGTTTCGTAATCATTTCATGGTAAAAGACGATCCAAAACAGTCATTGTTCTCTACGGTGTTATACTCAGCTGTCATAACTTTTTGTTGAAACCTTTATCTATTTATAAAGAGTAGTTCAACAAAAAGTTATGACAGCTGAATATAACACATTGGAGGACAATGACTGTGTTTGGATCATTTTTTACCATGAAATGATTGTTTCGTACTACGCGATGTAAAGTTTTTTTTTGCGATATATATCTATCTCTCCAAAGCTTTATTTTTAATTGTTACGGGCGATTAATAGGATGCAGACCTTGACATAGTAAAAACAAACTTTAGAGCTTAAGCATAACGGGAACCCCACCGGACATTTGATTTTAGTTCAAAAACCCATCAATAGAAAGCGGTACTGACTTTGCCTGTCTTTATTATTTTACAAATTTGCTGTGCACGGCATATTTAGTAATGGATAGTTCTACTTTTTGCATCTTATTTAGGCTTCAAATGTTGTTTTAAACTGAAATTATGATCAACTAAAGTGTAGCCATGTTAGTGGCTGTAAAAGCCTGACCCAGGACTTAAGTCACCTGTGTGGGTCAAGAAATTGGAATACAAAAATCAACAAATCAAGTCCTGATCCTTCAGTGATTGAATTCAATTGCAGGCTTTCATCGCTGCTAATCTCTTGGGATTTTTTGGTGACTACATTGATTTCACTGGTATATCGGATGTATCAGATGACTCTCTCTCAGTAGAGGTGGGATCCTCGGATATCTCGTTGGATAGTATCCTCTTGATAGGTGTGGGATCTTTAACATAAGGAATACAGGCATTCAATTGGTCCCCTCCTTTTGGCGGTTCGCTGTCCGTTCACCGACACCTTTACCCTTGCCCCTCATACCTGCCCATCTCGCCTGGGATTTAACTCCTTCACCATTTCCAGTCTCCAATAGCGTTTGTCCTGGTCATTATAAATCACCACTACATCCCTCGACGAATACTCCTGGTTCCATTTTGACCTCCATACTTCCGGGCATCAGCACATCTTAACTCCATGAAGTATTCTTTCCGCCGACACATCCAGAAGTGGTGTATTACTCATTTGAGGAATACAAATCGTTTATTGAGCGACTCCAGAGTGCTAGTGTAATCTTCATCTTCGTGAGGATCAACCGAGGGTTCAGGGAGGTAAAGTAGACGACGACCTATCATGAGATTTTGATAGTGTTAATGGTTGTTCAAGATCTTGGTATGATAATGGTCCAGAGTTCAGTATGGCATCCACCTCCACAAGCAGAGTGCACATTGTAGTTTAGCCTTACCAACCATCTTTTTCAAACACCTTTTAACCGAGAACACCAGCTGCTCAAAAAACCCTTCCCACCATGGGGATCTTTAAATGTTGAAGTTCCTCTTCACTCAAGTCTCCTCCAACTGACGCCATACCTCTGTATCTGTCAAAACCTTTAATACCTTCACCGACTCCTTGAAGGTCTTTCCATTGTCAGACACAATGCGCTGGGGTAGTCCTCTTCTAGCCACAAACCGCTTGAAGCAACGGATGAAGGTCTCAGTGTTGAGGTCTTGTACAAGCTCAAGGTAGTGTACAACATGTATAAAGACATATCCAGACCTTTGATGTACAGGAGGCGTTCTTGTCCATTTTCACCAAACAATGGACCAGCAAAGTCCACACCACAATACATGAAGAGAGAAGCTTCCTCTACTCGGAAGTTGGGAAGTGGTGGAGGCTGGTATGAATGACACCTCGGACCTTCTAATCGTCTACAGAGGACACACATGCTAATGACTAATTTGACCAATCCCCTACCGTTAAGGATCCAATATTTCATACGGAGTTGAGTCAATGTTTCTTTCATTCCGTTGTGGAAGACATCCTCGTGTGCTCTTTGGACTTGTAATCGGGTCAGGTGATGATCTCTGGGCAATAACAGGGAAATTGGGCTGTATAATGAATTTCGGCATTCTTCAATCTGCCTTTACATCTGATAAGTCGGTCTTCATTTGTAAATAGATCGAATTGAGACCTTCCGATATGGTATCTAAGATCAGCTGCGAGAGACACTTGAGCAGGTCTCACCCATATCACCTCTCTTTAGTTCAGAAGCTCCACCGTGGAGAATCTTCTATTCACTGTACCCTCTTCACCCTTGAATCCAACAACAGCTTCTGTCACTTGGGCTGTCACCCTGAGTAGATAATCAAGGTTATTGTAGTTAGCTAACTCCAGAACTCTGCCTATTCCGACTCCTTCAGTTACAGCTCCATACAATAGGGTAGCATTGATTTCACCATGAGCTTCTTCTATAAGATTGCTGTTCTTTGTCTTTCGTAGCTTCACCAGACATTCGGAGAAAATGCTAGACGAGTCACTGTCAGACCCTTCTTCCAGCAACAGCCAATCCTCAGGTCCTGTAAACCATGACGGGTTCCGACTAAATTCCTTCAAATCCTCTCCTCTGGATGGGGCATCTGCTGGGTTCAATTCTCCGGCACAGTGTCTCGAATTAGATGGTGGTACTCTTTCCGAATTTCTGTGACTCAATTTTGCACAAATGGTTTCCAACTTCGTTCTGGACCGGCTATCCAGTTGTATGCAACTTTTGAATCCAAAAAACACAATGGGGACTCCAGGGACAACACTGAGCTCGGAGCCTTGGATACTCACTCCATCAATCTGGCCAATATCACTCCCGATAGCAATTCCAACCTGGGAATCGTCAGACCTTCAGTAGCAGCCACCCTGGCCTTGGAACATAAGAGGTGACCCCGTGGTAAGCCTTTCAGATTTCCAACTCTTAGGTAGATGACGGCAGCATATGCTCGCTTGGAGGCATCCCCAAAACCCCACAATCAATAAGTGTCCGGGGTGTGTGATCTGTGAGTCCGAATCCACCTGAAAAACGTTACTGGACCAACTTCCAATCGTAAACCTTTGATCAATGAATTCCACTTCTGCAGTGATGCTGCAGGGAGTGGTTAATCCCTGAAACATACATGTTTTGAAGAAATACCTTCAGCAGTGTGATCAATGGAGTCAACATACTGTGTGGGTCATACTCTCTACGCTTACTATCTGACGTTTGGAAGGATTGACGCACTCCTCAGCCACCTTCACCACTTTCGTCACATCCAACACCAGCTTATCCAACGGCCCCTTCCATATAACTCCTAAAACCTTCATTTCTCCAGATAAAGGCTTCTGCAAGGTTCCAACAACTGTCTCAGTATAACACTCGTTCTTTATGAGTGGTCTTGCTGTGGACGCTGTGGTTCCTTTTGATTCATCAATGGTGGACTAAAGTTGGACACTGTTGGTCACAAATTTCCTGAGGTTAAAACCTTCTCTCCTGAATAGTTCTTTGGCACCCTTGTAAAATTCTGATGCCAATTAAAATTGCAAGTCAAGAACTGGAAGTCAGAGAAACAACCTCCACTATGCATGAAGCCAAATCCACTGGTACTGAGTGACTATCTTACTGGAAACATAAGGAGATGTTGTCAGTGGTAACTCTGATGTCTGGACAAGGTAATGGCCCAGAGAGTCGCCTCAGTTGTTAGTATTGTTAGAAGAATGATGTGCTAAAGGAGTGTACAAAGGTAATGACTATCCCAGATAAACAAACGGTCCTAAAAACTGATGGTGGATGTTTTGTGTATACTACCCACTTGAAACAGGACTGCCCCTCGCATTCGAGATGTCGTTCTTGCCATAAAAAGCTTCACAGTAGCACTTGTTTGGCCTCAGAGGTTCCCACGGACGGCAATGGATCTACACAACCACCAGCTGATACTTCCACTCAACCCTCAGCTCACCTTCTAACTCCCTCAAATCCGGTAGTTGGCTTTGATACACCCTGTCCTTATAATCCAATATACCTCGATAAACGCAATAGAAAGGAATGATCCAAAATTTGGCACGAGATGTCAACAATTGTACATCAATCAACAAGCATCAGAAAACCTGCAAGTTACGCAACATTTAAAGTGTTGTCCATTGCAGCCTTCAGAGTGGAACCACAGAAGTACAATATTGTTGGAGCTTGACTAAGGAGGGGAATAGGATGGGTCAGAGTCTAAAACTACTGATTGTACCCTTCATTTACCGGCCAGTTAATGGGAATTTCCAGAGCAGACCTGGAATCAGACCGACCATGGCTCAATCACCCGGAAACGGTTTATGATTTCGGCTATCGAGACGGCAATGAACCCACGTTGCTCATTGGACAGGATCACCACTTGGGTTTTATCTCTGGTGAAATTCTGCATACTGATTACGCTTTTGTGGCCAGATATACCACCCTGTTCTTGTAAAGGCTACTGATGACAATTCCTAAAACAATCTGATAAACTCATGAATAAAAAGTGTCATTTGTGAATGGAAGAGAAGATGAAACGGCTAAAGCAGAGGTTAAAGCTCAAGACACTGGGAATCTTTGATTAGGATGAGGACCACTACTTACAGATAAACCTTCATTAAATAGTGAGTTTTTAGGATGAAAAATACATAGCTTTCCTTCCCCACTGCTTTACCGATCAACTATGTAGTAGCCTAAAATGATGGCTATCACTTTTTAAAAGCCTCTGGCAGGATCCTGAGATCTTCCAGCAATATAATCAAGTCATCTAAGATTAGATAAACAGAGGTATTATACTGGTTATTTCACACTCCAAAGCAGTTGACCAGTAATAAAGAGCAAATAGGGACCATTATTCAGTGATGAACTGATCATCAGACCTAAATTTAACCAGAGAATTCTGGACATCCTGATTTGATTCCTGCTTACTAAATTGCCCTTGTGGTGGACCTTGAGAAACCCTCCTTGATGGTAGGCAAAAACCAAAGAGACGGGGATGTAATGTGTTTCCTTTGGGAAAAGGATTGGAAGCAGGAGCCATTAAAAGTCGAAGTACTCAAGTCACCCATCTGATGTTTGGTGTGGTATCCAGCCCATTCCAGTTAACTACACTACCAAATCTCCTCGATGAATATTTCTGTCTCCGTTTTGATCTCTAAACTTCTTGGCCTGATCACTTCCTAACTCCAATGGATCACGTATTCCTTTTGCCAAAAAATCCAGAAGTGGTGCATGACTCGATCAAAGAATAAAACTCATTTCTTTAGTGTCTCTGAACTATCAGTATAATCTTTATCTTAAAAAGGATCGACCAAGGGTTCTTGGAGGTCTAGTAAATGGCAACCCATCATAAGGTGTATGATGGTGGTAATAGCTACACAAAATCTTTAGAAAATAAATTTGACGATGGTCGCAACTTTAGTATGGCCTCCTTCTCACAAATACAATAAGTAGCTCTTCGTAATGGAGTTTAGCACTAGCTAGTAGGTCTCTGTAATGGTGCTGAGATGACAATTTTCTTCAGGCATCTTTTAACCAAGAACATCAATCACTCAAAAAACCCTCCCAACCATGGAGCTCTTTCAGTGTTGAAGCTAAACTTCACCCAGGCCTCACTCAATTGACATAGTACCATAGCACCCTTTATACACCACCCTCTTAAATGTCTTTGCCTGTCAGTCACAATGTGCTGAGGAAGTCTCCTGTTAGCCACAAACTGCTTGAAACAACAGATGAAGGTCTCAACGCTTAGGTCTTGTACAAGCTAAAGGTGTTTTGCCCTAGCAGTGAAACAGGAGTAGAAACATTTTGAGGCCTTTCTCGTGCAGGAGGCACTCTTAATAAGCAATGACCAACTAAGTCCACACCACAACACCTCAAAGGAAAAGCTTCCTGAACTCTAAAGTTCTGAAGTGGTGAAGGTTATGATGAATAATATCTCGGACCTTGCAACAATATACAGTAGCCCTTAAAAAAAAGTTGACATTAGGTCTTCGTTTCATATCTGTAGGGTACCATGAAATGGTACATTATAAAGTTCTTTTTCATTACGTTTTATCACTCAGCTGTCATAATTTAGTGTTATACTGTTAGTTTATCAATACTATAGCTAAATAACAGAGAATTATGACAGCTGAATATAACATAGTAAAAAACAACACTATAGTACAATCATAGCTCCCCTGAACTAAACATTTTTTGGGTAAATACTGTAGTTAGTCAAACAGAATGGGTATCTCTCAGCATTTCCTTGCAGTCCTGAGTTTCTACTGTATATCTTGTTTTGCACTCTCCAAACGTGATAATCTGCCCTTCTTATATAAGGGCCAGCAAAGGTAAAAGAATTCACTCTATTTGAGCATTGTTGCCATCTGTTTATACTGTTTGTCTCAACATAAAACAATGAACTAGCTCCTTTCTGTTTCGAACCAGCAATGTAGCACTACGGCAATCACACCTCTTCCCAGTAGCTATCATTATGTACACATACGTAATAAACTACAATAAAGGGTGTGGTCTAGCGCAGTCTCGACAACAAATTGTAAATTGCAAATCAATTACCTGAGTGGGAGTTAGGGACTCCCACCCCAACTTTTTTTCCATAGGCTCCTCCATACAATAGCGTACATTAGTGTTGCACCAATGTGGTTAAAAACCAGTATTTCAATATTCCAATATTCGGCATTAAAATATATCTGCCGATACTGATAGCCGAAGCAATAGCTACAACATGCACATAAACGTACACTATTTTTTTTTTAATTTAATTCAATGTATAATATAATGTACTTGAAAGTTGAAATTATACTATGTAAAAAAATGGCGGATGAATAGACAGTAATTTAAAATTATTTTTTATAAAAAGTAGACATTCTGCTCTTTCAAGGGCAATGCGATTTTGTTTTGTCATCATAGACCTCTTCTGCACTGGAGAATAACGGATTTTGATATTAGCCCATCACGTCAATGAGTTACTTCTATGGAAAGCTAAGGTAGGTTCAGAAAGGTATTATCTATTGATGTATCAAGGCTATCATTAACTGGTGCACCTGCTTCTTCTAGTATGTCAGCAAAGCACTTTGAAACACTTGTTTTGGGCCTTTTGGGAGATGGCTGTTCAATTTCTTCCGCATTGCCATTAAATTTCAGCTACCTTTTCTTCCAAAAACATTTTAGCTCTGACTCGTGTAGCGGTCCACTAAAAAACTTGTCCTTGCACAAGTACAGAGGCAAGTACTAGTGATTCATTATTTTCAACATCAGAGTATCTTCTTTTCGAAGAACTAAGCATTTCTGCCTTCATGGTTTTAACCCCATGGTCATCGGTGTGGTCTTTGAGCGTCCTTTGTAGTGCTCTAATGGAAGGAATTATTAAAGAGGCCGAAGCTTGCTCAGTTGAGATTGACTGCGTTATTTCTTCAATAGGTCTAAGGACAGCTATCACTTCTGAAATAATGTCAAGCTGATTCGATGTTAAATGAGTAATACTATGCTCAGTTTCCACTATGCTCTCTAGCATATACAAGGTAGAGTTCTACTGTGTGGAGTCATCCTGCTTCAGGTGATGAAGTGGGAGTTCCAACCTTTCCTGGATTTCTTTAAGCCACTGACATGCCAAAGGAGAGTGCTTAAAATGTCTACTATTTTACGACAAATTCCAATTATATCTTTAACAAAACGCTGTGAAAGCACTCCATCATGGACTACCAAGAGAGTGTGTGCGAAACACCCAAGGTCTGTGTAGCCAGCATCTTTCATCACTCTCACCATATTGGCAGCATTATCTCTAACAATGACATGGACTTGTTCTTTTTTTGATCAATCATTCCTCAAGCATAACAGCATACATAATAGCAATATTCTCACCTGTATGAGAATCTCGGGAAAAGAGCGAGCGAGCAGCACTGCAGATTTTCTCACAAAATCATCAGTAATCCAGTATGCAGTGAGACTTAAAGGGGAATCATGACTAACGTCGGTGCTCCAAATATCTGTAGTAAAACTGAAGTAGTCAACACCTGCCAGTTCTTGCTTTATTTTATCTGTTATTTCTGTCTGCAGCTGAGAAATAACTATTGCAGTTACATAGCGCCTACTAAGTAAGGAATACCTAGGCTCTAAAGCCTTCAGAAGTTGAGTAAATCCTTCATCTTGAACGATGGAAAAAGGTTGACAGTCAAGGGGTATCATTTCGGTGATTCTTCAGTGAATTTTCCATGCTCGAGCATCGTTCACATCACTTACTCTACAGCGATCTTGGGACTCTTGTACTGTCAATTGCTTAGGTTTTGGTGCTCGCTCAGTCTTCTCCGCATCCGTAGTTTTCATCTTCTCGAATTCCTTGAATTGCAATGTCGCATGTTTTGTCTTCAGGTGGCTCAAAAGATTCAAAGTGTGGAAAGTTTTTGTAGTCGATCCACCTCGTGATTCTTTCTGCTTGCAACTATTGCAAATAGCATGCTTTGTATCCTCTGTTACAGTGAAGAACGACCAGATCAGAGACCATTTTTGGGAGCAAGATGCCATTTTCCTAATCATGTGTGTACGTACATGTAGGAATGGGCGTGTACACAGAACACGTGGATATTTGATCGATATATCAGTTAAATTTTTTCGATACCAATACTCCTAATTTTTCAGTTTATCAGTCATATACCTATATCCGATCCGATTATCAGTGCAACACTAGCGTACATAATAGTACAAGCACATGTAAATGTATGCTGATAATTGAAACATGTATAGATAAAAATTCTGAATCCCATAAATACCAACCTTCCATAAGCCTAAACACAACAGCCTTATTGATCCTTGTCTGTTATCTTGAAGATTTCTACCAGTTAATAACAGACATTCATTTTAAATGACCACAAAAACATCAAAGTGCACACTAAACATGCATAATTATACGCAGAGGCAATCTATTTGTCATTTGAAATTCAAACCATCTATAAATAGTACTTACAACCAATGGCAAATAAATTCTGCAATCAAAAATTACTACATCAATATCAACCTAACAACATAGAATTCCTATTACATCTACTACAATAAAATTTTGGTGATTAGATTCTTAACAGTTTTATCATTAGACTGTCGTAAATTCATCAAAACTACAGCTATGATTTTAGTATGACTCTTTAAAAAGGAGAGCGTACTGTTATAAAAAACTACACTCCTTTATAAATTGAGCACTGCAAAATCCTTTGAAAGGAATAGGAATATAGGCTAAGAGTGCCACATCTGAAATAAGCTGCACTACATGTACCTTGAGAGCATGTACAGTAAGTTTAACTATAGAAACTTTAAACTTGTAGCATAACAGGAACACTACAGAGCGAGAGTACTACAGTGATTCATTGACCAACATCCTTGAACGACAATTGCAAAAACACGAAGTTCAAGATGCGGTCTGAATCTGGTCTTGTGGGGTTGTATGGGGTCCTTAAGCAAGTTACTAAAATGTAACAATAAAGCCTTTTTTGTATCGCATATGGTTTTGGAGTTGTCTCGCAAAAACAAGTATTCGCGACCGATCAAATATGACAGTCCGGTAAATGACTCGAAAAAACGACTAGATACTGTAAGGCACGATTGATAGTTTTTAGTTTGTCACCTTAGGAGTCCACAAAAAGCCACATGGCTGGATTAAGACCATGTCCTAAACTCCGTGTTTTTGTTCAATGTATACAACTACTCGTCCATGTTTTTAGCTTGTAATTAATGACGCTTGCCTAATCAACGGCATCATTACGTAATCTGAATTGCCCTCTCAGCTTATGGTGTCATGTTAACACAGCTTGAAAAGTCTAATCTTACCAGTACATCTTATGTGTGCAACAGAGCATGAAATATTTAACTGGACTTAACATGCCTGTAGTTGTAAATTAGCAATATATTCATGATACAAGAGGCAAAAATCTTACTACATGTACCTGAAGGTCCACATAGCTCCTGCCATGCTAAAGGTTAATAACAAACTATTAGCACAGTAGAGTGTGTAAATTACCTAAGTAAAGTCCGTTCAAGTTGAGTTGAGAATTTGCTCATTAAAATTATCAACTAAGATTCATTAATTATGGGTATTCAGCGGCTACGCACTTCCATATACTTAAAACATTATAAACAGAAAATTATTGCGCAATAAGTGCCAAGGAATAGTAATGAGCAAATCCTCAACTCAAGGTGAACGTACATGTACTTTAGTTTAACAGTAGCTACTCAGTAGTTACTCAGCCAATTATTTTGTGCTAAACTGTAAGTCCTGGGTTAAAGAATCAGTAGCCCAAAATGTGTTAACCACATCTCATCAACAATTTCAAATTGAAAGAATTCTGATGAATTAAGGACAAAATTAAATTTACAGAAGATCATGGTTATTTTACTGAGACTGACTCTTGAAGTGGCTGAAAATACGTGGTCAACTTCAAGCATAATTGCGGAATTGTTGATGCCCTAGTGCAATTGATATTATTTACCAAATTTTTGTGACAAAATATCCTAAAGATTCCGTGTGACTGGATTGAGCATGGAGGTATAAAAAAATTAACAATTTTGCAATTGTTCCAAAATCTTATACAAACCGCGATGGAAAATTTATAGGGTGGAGATTGTCTCAACACATAGGTAATATAAAAAGTTCAAAAGGATAGCATAGCAGGAAGCACTCTGCAACTTGTGTTAAAAATTCATAATGTATCGATACGCTACAGTTGTTTTTTTACTTGTGTTTCGAGTTTTGTTGCAGATTTGTATTTAACATTGTTAGCAAAGGATAGCTTTTTTTCATGCAAATCGTTGAATTCAAAAATATTGTTCAAAACTCGAGTTATGATCCTGTAAACTTGAAAAGGCCACTTAATATCTGGGACAGTGCTTTATGCTGCGATAAGCAGCTGATCAAAAGATCTCTTGATCTAGTAATTATCAAGCTGCAGCTGCGCCCTGGTTTTTCAACACATGCACAAATTATCAAAGTATTAAGAAAGGGAAAAATGGCCGTTTGTGTTTTCTTGAGGCTCCTGACTGCAACGAAAAAAGGCAAGTTATTTTCAGTCAGTATTAATTGGTATTAACACCACAAATGGACTTCATATGGATGTTTCTAACTTCTATCAGTTGTGACAAAGGTAACACTAAAGGAAAAGGAAGTTATAGCTTAAATTGTTTGCTATTTTATCAATTCTGATATGCTTAAACGTAACTATTTTTGAATATCTCCTAAATTATAAATCCAAAGCTTTAACCACAACTGATACGTTACACATGTAGATAGGGTCAATAACACCTTGCCAATAGAATTTTAGCTTCATCAAAGTAGCGCAACAAACTTGCCTAATCACTCGAAGTTGATTTATCTTCGTTAAAGTTTGCCCCGATTTCCAATAATGGAGTTGTTTGCAGTTTTCAAGCTCATAGCTGGTTTAAGTAAGTTCATTCAAGATATTGATGCCAGAATATCTTCACCCAAGTATGTACTACATTACTATTGTTTCCATGAAGCATTCGTATAATAAACACTTTTATATGAAAGCCTTGTTATATGAGAAAACTTCATTACTATGTTGGGTAGATCATTCTTCCGGAATGTTATGAGGAAGAGGCCAGCATTCATACAATCACAGGAGTTACAGTGTTGCTGTTTCAGTATATCCTTCACAGGTTTGCTAACAGCTAGCGTTTCGAGTGGCTCAGTTACTGTCATTATAATATTATTATAGTATGTTGTACAATCATAATAATTATGAGGGGAAGTTTTTTCTTTTGTTATTGTACAAATGACAGTTGAAGGTTTTCCGTGTAAGCAATGTTGTCAAATTTCCAGCTGAATATCCTACAATAATACAAGTAAAAAAAATACAGCATTTTCCTGAATAGAGAATGGAAGCCAGGGAAAGGCATCTCTCAGACCCGACTTCCAAACAAGACGGACCTCAAAACAAGATGGGCCTCCATATGAGATCAAAATGATTAGCAGTCTATTGTACACACTACAGACGTGGTACTGCTTACCTCTTTTGCATCCTTAACCTTCCATACGAAGCTAGTAGTTATTGTTCCTGTTGGATTAAGCAAAGACACTTCCCTGTAGACAAGAGATCCTTGAAAGCATCAGTACAATCAATGGTTCATGTGTTTGTTGTAGTGGACTTGACCCAGCCTCAACTTAATAAACTAAGTAGCAGCACCCAGCTTCAAAACGAGACCAGGCTTTTATTCAAACCAAAATACAGTAGGTGTTGTTGCTGTGTTGAATTAATTTTTGTTACTTGCGTATAGCGTCTTTTTCTCCTGCATTATGTATATCATGCTTGTCTCTTTTTTTCAGCCAGTATCAGGAGATCACTCCTGGCCTTTATACAAGGGGCAAAACGGTTCATCACTCACAGACCACATAATACCTGGAACAAGCAATCATAGTCTGTTGAACAGCTCATCAATTACAGCTGCAACTAACAGCTGCAACAACACCCACAATTTACGCACGTACGCAAACACAGGTAACTTAAGTCCTGGGTCAGGCTAAGACAGCTGCTAAAATGTGTTATCAGTAGCAGACAATGATGTTCACTCAACCGTGCAGCTAAATACAAGCATGATACAAGCTAAATTATTCACAAGCAGCTGTGACGTTATGCACTATTATTACAATCAGTTTACACAGTCGTTTATACAGTCACGTGAGCCTTTTCAATTAATTTACGTCATTCTTCGTAGTTGTTTATTTGTGAGCAGTAATGGCGGAG
>JAYJLX010044619.1:0-13227 GCA_036873525.1 Chalinula nematifera
ACTTTTGTTGGGGGTCTGCACCTCTCTCATTCCTACTTTTTCTTTTTTTTTTTGAAGAAAATTTTTATCTATCTTGTGCTTAAATAAACAGGTGCTTTAATATACTAATCTGGACTAGAGCGGTATCTTGGAAAAAAAACCTATAAAAGTGAACGAAATGTATGTAGGTAGGTATGCACATCCAAATGATTCTAAAAGGAAACATGCCTCAACATAATTTATATACCAGAATGCGAATATTCAGTTTAATACAACAAGGACTGACCAACAGAGAGATAGTCCATGCATTACTTGGTGAAGAAATTGCAGTATCTCGGCAAGGACATTTAGAAAGCATTTTCAAAACCAGTGCATTACCAAGATCAGGCTGGCCATCAAAACTGAAGCAGACTGCGTATAATTGAATCATGTATGCAAAAAGATGACGAGACAACAGCTAAGCAGTTACAGGTTTTCTTAAAACGCTGTGGCTTGAATGTATCTACTTCCACAATTTTAGAAGCAAGATTGTATCTCGCTTGGAGCTATAAGGGGTCTGCTTACTGTCAAATGATTCGGAAGGCCAACAAAAAAAAAGCGATTAGAATGGGTTAAGAAGCATATTAATGATAACTTCGAAAACGTAATTTGGACAGATAAAACAACCATTCAGCTTGACACGCACAAACAATTTTGTTGTAGAAAAAACGGACAAAAGTCAAGGAATAAGCCTCGGCCCAAGCACCCTCCTAAAGTCCATGTTTGGGGTGGAATCAGTTGGAATGGACGAACTAAGTTATGCATCTTTCAAGGAATCATGACAGCTGAAGGATATGTCAACATACTACAGCAATGCCTACTACCCTGTATCAATGCTTTGTATCCATGCCGTGGCTCCCATCGTTTTATGCAAGACAACGATCCAAAACATACATCAAAGAAAGCTCGAGAATTCCTTGAAAGGCATGATATTAATTGGTGGCGAACTCCACCTGAAAGCCAACGCAATCGAAAATCTATGGCATGAAATGAAAGTAAGGAGAAAAACTAATATTTTATATATATATATTCGAGGCCAAGTTAAACCTTGAATGAACTGGTACAAGGAATAGAAAAAATTTGGATGGGAGTCACAGTTGCCAAATGTAGAAAATACATAAAACATTTCTACCTAAAATAATTAAAGTTGAAGGCGAAGCCACTGGTTACCAATCACTAACTTTGTTTGATCTTTTTTTTTTGCTAACTGAATTAAAATATCTCTCATTGTATGTTGTTAATTTTTTTACTTTGATACCTTATCTGGATTATTGCTACATAAAGTTGCCACTTATAAACAAACATGAAAGCACCAATGTGCTGTATTTGAACCCTTGCGAATAAGCCTGAGCCTATTATGCTGCCATAATTATTAGAATTAAGTAGAGTAACGCATCAAGAATTATTCCAAAATAAGGGATGTGAAATGGAGAATATTAGGAATAAACAGAAGAAACAGCATGGTTGTAATTCATAATAGAACAGTAATCAATAAATAAAATTAATTGGCAATAAAACAGTCATGTTTGTTTTTTGGCATTGCAATTTGTATAATCGGTGAAACTGAGCCTAATAGGAGCAAAAAATGAGCAATACTAGTTTTTAAATTATTTAATAGGCGAGGCTAAGAGAATAATAGGATGCACAAAAATGAGAAATGCTGAATAGAATAACAGGTGAAAATAAAAACATAATAGGCACAGCCTTACTTGCTTGCACTTAAATACATCCAATTAAATATAGACCTACACTTCATTCAGTACAAATGTACATATGTGACTTCCTTCACAGGCAATACACAGCCAGCACCCATAGTAAACTATCACTTGCTCTATCAAGTGTAGTCTATCCACAGAGATTTCATGGTAAAACAGACACACACACAAACTGACTACTTATACTATAACCCTACGCCCACGTTAATAAAATTAATCCTATATAAATTTACCACATGCATTGATTAATTTATATTTGATTAATTGCCACATAATTTCAAACATAACTGAATTATTAATGATCAATGTTAGTCCTCAGCATACCGTCAGCAAATTGACTCAGATCACCACAGGCAGGTAAAGTCCAGTTAAAAGTTTCACGCTCTGTTGCACACAAGATGTACTGATAAGATAAGAATTTACAAGCTGTGTCAACATGACACCATAAGCTTAAACATTGCGAGAGTACAATTTAGATTACGTAATCGTGCGGTTGCGTATGTAAACGTCATTAATTACAAGCTAAAAACATGGATGAGTAGTGAAAAACTTTGAGCAAAAAGTAGGAGTTCAGGACGCGGTCTTAATCCAGGCATGTGGCTTTTCGCGGACTCCTCAGGTAACAAACTAAAAACTATCAAAGGTGCCTTACAATATCTAGTCTTGTTTTTGAGTTATTTGTCGAACCGTCATTTTTCACCGGTCGCGATAAGTTCTTTTTTGGATATATCTCCAAAACCATGTGCGATACAAAAAGGCACCTTTGATACATTTTAGTAACACACCTAAGGACTCTGTAGAGCACCTTGAGGCAAAACTCAGACGGGATCCAGAACTCCTACTTTTTGCTTTTTTGGCCCGAAAATGTCCGTCGATGATTTGTTGCGGTACTCTTGCAACGAAGAAGCTGAGAGATTTTAAAACATTTGCAAGTTGTTTAAACTTTGTACTTCTTAATACAGCTTGCTAGAGAAGACTACCTTTCACATGGCAGATGTAATGATACTGCAAAGTCGGCCTCCATTTTCACAATTTTGCTGCAAGTGGGCGTGGTTTCGAGACTTAACTTACCTGTGACGGTTTGACCACTCGGACAATTGCTCGGCTTTGTTTTTTTAAAAAATATTTATCCACTAGATGCCTTAGCACATTTGGCTTAACTTTCCACGAAACTCCGACCAATTTTTTTCAAATACTGCAGCTCCATTTTGGGGAGCATAATTACGCAAAATGTCCTTTAAGATAGTTAATTTCTTAGGATTGAGTAAATGAAGATCATGACCTCCCAAGGAAGATAAGGATAATATCCTTTCTCCAAATACATTATGCTTAGCTAGCTGGAGAGCTAGTTTGTGCCACTCTACCCAACTTGCAGTTGGTGTTTGAATATTATTCTTGATAACTATATCCTCAATTGAGAGATATCTACATTGGACCCAGTTTTCTACTCTCTTTCTTTCCTTTACTGTACCAGCATGTTTAATGGTACTGGGTACAGTCACTGGCGGTATATTCACGGTCTGTGAACTGCATTCCAAGTGAGCAAACTTCAAAGCTTCACTAGAACAATCAACTGTTAATAAACTTTGATGCATTTACATGGATGAGGACATGGAAAGTGGCGAAGAAAGTGATGCTGTTCCACTGGTTGGGTTGGGATCACTTGGGAGAGGCAAAGATGCATTATAAGCCGAATTACCAGAAACAGATTCTCCATATAAGCTGGAAAGCACTGACTCAACAACATCTCCAGAAATAAATTTTGTGGTATCAGTGAAGGATTCTTGGAGTGTGGGGTACGGCATAACTGAAGGAGGGGGTAGATTTTCCTGAAAAGACGCTGGTAGTAAATGGTTTGTTAGTTACTCCACCTTTTCATTGATGTATTGGTATAATTGTGTCAGTAATATATCCCTCCAAATTCTAAAATTAAAAATATTATACTTATGCTAAATAAGTTGTATAAGGGTCACATAAGCTAATTAACACGAATCATTTTTAATAAGTGGACATTTAGTAGAACTACAACAAATATTTGCATATTTTGCACTATCCGGATGTGATATTTTGCCTAAACAAATAAATTTTTAAAATCAAAGTGTGACCGTGTCTGAGAAAACCTGTTATCTTTGAATTCCTGTTATAATTAAAAACGTTGGGTGTGGTCGCATAATTCAATGGATGAAATCTTGATCGACGATGGAGCTTTAACTGTCTGTAACTCTTTCGCATGCAAAGATATCCTTGCAAAACTTGCTCTACTATCTCTCAAACGTCTGTAGAGGTAAGTTATGAAGTTTTACTGACGTACCTTACATATTCGCCAAGTTGCAACCCGGTAAAGATGGACCGTCAATCGCGATCGTGTAAAAAACGCGAACGGTTTTCGTTTTTTCTATCGTTCGTTTCTCTTAGCTGCTTTGTCAAAATCTTTTGTATTGTAGCTCATTTTAAAGAGAATTTCATGCTCTATCCAATGGTGTAAATAATTCAGAAAATTTTTTTTGTGACAGATAACAGGTTTTCTCAGACACGGTCAAAAAAAAAAAAAAAAAAAAAAAAAATCCTCCCCCCACTCACACTTTTAATGATATGGTATCATTTTTTACACTGACATGTATCAAAGCACAGTTTGGGTGGGTACATGTGGTTACAACTATTAGCCAGTAACTGTTCACTTGCAAAGCAGGATATCCAGACGCAAAATTCAGCATTCGTTGCAGCTCCCACATTCATCAGTAATTGTATTAGCAGCCATTTTAAGTCATAGTTATGACACCGTGCATGCTAGCAATGAGCAAATGTCCGACCATATATACAACTGACGCTTATAACTGACATCGATTTGGTTATTCTATATGCAAATACGTCATCTTTAATCAATCCCATGCATTCAACATACCATCTAATTTTTGTGGGTCCCATGAAATAAAATTAATGGAAACAGTAATTTACCAAAAAAATGTCGGTTTCAGCGTACCTCACTGTATACCCATGATAAATAATACACACTGTACAATTGAGGCAGTACTGAACTCATGCATGCATCAAAACACACCTCGTATACACTATATAGTACATGCACTTAAACTAAGGTATACGCACACATCTTACTTTTGTCAGTAAATTTTACTAGATGTTGGTTGAAAATATTAGCAAACTTCAGTTCACTCAAATGATCAGAGTCATGGTTGGACCCCTACATAACAAGAACATAATCATTATGATACATGCTAATGTACATGTGATGATAAACAGATAATAAATCGAGTTAAGCTTAATGTGAATAATTATAGCACTGAACCCTCACAGCTATACTAGTGCTCAGTATAAGGCTATCATTGAGACATATACTTGCTATTGCATGACGGTGATGTGCATTATTATAAGTAATGCATTGTCTAATAGATATTCATTGCAAGGATGAGATTTATCTAAAAGTTACATAATTGTTGTCATTTCATCTCATGCATGCATGGGGTGGGGTTTATACCTTTTATCATAGTGTCATGAATACCAATTGTCATGATATGACCACAACCACAGCAACCCAAACACTGTGGCCTCATTACTAACCACATTATCTGCATTAACTTAAACTGAGTCTCCTGATATAGCAATGCAGTTTCAAAATGAAATTGCTTTACACATGCACTGCATGATTAATAGAATCAATGTTTGGATCTACATGTATAGCCATATGCATGCATGCAGACATAGATATTAAACTATTATGTCACTTATTATTTTAATATAGTGGTTGATAGGTACATATGGTTGGTTTTAGTCAATAGCTATCAGTAGTACAGTTGAACTTTTAAACACACTGGACTTCTAAAAAGTGTTTTATGAGAAGTTCTTGCCTAAATGGGACCTTGATTAAGCAAGGGTTTATTCTACAGGTGTCTTTGTACTTCCTTGCACTGCCCTCATAAAAGGTACCGGTTCTACTGTATCATACAACTAGTATAATTATAGTTCATACTATATGTGTTTGTGAGTGCAGCTAAATTTAATGTATACTATAGGCATACACAAGCTATAGTTATATACTTGTTACCAATATAAGTAATTACTTAGTACGCTTACTCACTACATGAGAAACTAATGTGCCATCAGACAATGCAGGTGGAATAATCAGCTGCAGGCTGCCATCATCTACGTCATTTGTACCCTCGGTAGACACAGTTTCTTCTTCAAGGCAATGCGGGGACGGTGCAAGAGTCATAACACATTTTAGTATGGACGTGTCAGGCTAGACATCTTTTTAGCAAGAACACATAAACTTAATTTTAAAGTCTCGTCTACATGCACGACAAGCTCATCATATGCACGCAAATTACCTAGCTGGGGTGGTTTGTGAGGCTTAGGGTTATTACGCCGTTTGCACTCGTCCAGGCTTACAATACAACCTTGCCATGAAGAAATCTCAATACTTTGCTAGATCTCACTTCCACAAGGTCACCTTGAGCAAGCACCATTGGATCAGCGGCACGATTCACTTCCTGTCCATTGACATTAGTTATCTGATATCGGAAAACGCTTCCCTGGTGTTGCACCTGATATTCGACAAGAATCTCGTCCTTCGAATTCCCAGATGCCATTTCCTTCACTCGGAGACTAAAGACAGAGAGGAACTGTTCAGTGTTTACGCACTTTTCCACCCACGTGTGCAAACTATAATTAATTTGTTTTAAAAAATAAAAGTATTATTATTAAAGGTGATATTTTTCTCACTCGGAAGATATAGCAATAATAAAACATCTTTGAACCAATGATTAACTGCAACCATTCTTGTATGTAGTTGATCTACAAGGAAATAATAGAATACATGTACATCAATTTCTTAAAGTTATAAAAATGATAGCAAATCCATCAGTATTCATGTTGTGCACATGTGGATTTAATTACAATACTTTATAATCAAAAAAACATTAGTGTAAACCAAATTAATGAAAGTTTAAAACATAAGGCTAAATGAACATACACTGATGTGTACGGTAGTAAAGAGGCAGGGATATAAAGCCCAAATATAATGAAACAGATTGGTATGCAGGCTCCTACATCAATGAAAGAATTTTAAGTAGCACAGGAGGGTAAAACACAAAACATTTTAAAGGTATTTTACATGCAGTAATTCAGGAAAAATTGCACTGAAAGTGTAGGTGATTGTAGGCTGACCCAAGAATTAATGGAACCTTACATGTATGTACACAGTTCAGCATATACTGTAAATGTATAGTACTGTACATAATAGCCATGTAATCATTATATACTTGGCTGTACATGTATCGTATTTGATCGATTAAACGCCCGAGCGTTTATTTATTATTAAAGGTTTTGAGGGCTGAAAATTAACTACTTTTATTAAAAAAAAAAGAAAAAAAAAAGAACGGAGCAGGCAGGGATCGAACCTGCGACCTTTCGCCCATGAGGCCAAGGTGTAGACTGCTTTGCCATCATAACATTTTGTATTGCTTAAATAATATCGAATTTTTATAAAAAACAGGGTGTTATTTGAGGAGGGCGTTTAATCGATCAAATACGGTACAAGACAAATTATACACGATTTGACTTACTGCAGAAATTTCTGTTTCCCTTCTTTTTATAATTGGAGTCCTAAATACAAAAAAGTACAAGATTTAACAATTAGCGTAGCATACATGTACAAACTACATGTATGAATTTAAGAGCTCTTGAATACAATGTTGACACAATATGTATGCAAAGACATGTGGGTACAAATCACTTTATTACAGGTACAAACACATGCACAACGTCCCAAATGCATACCATACTGTACATACATGTACATGATACCATACATATGTAAATGTTTCATAGGTACATGTATACTGTACATGCTATGACATACACTCCATTTCCACTAGGAGGTACATATATATAATATACATGTACATGTACGTACTAGTAGGTACTTACTACATACTATGTATAAAAGAATGAGAGGTAAAGACAGGATTAAACAGTATTAAATACATGTTTAAATAGTAGAATCACTGTAAGTACATGTACACTGGAACCGATGTACAACGTACATGTAAGTGACCCTCTCAAGGTTGTACTGTACAGTACAACTCTAGCAGTGGACTCTCCAAGAAAGGGACATGATCTAACTCAACAAAGAACACTTTTCAGTGTTACATGTACATGCATACGTACATGTAGATTTGCCTAAAAGATTTTGACCTCTGAGGAGAGGGCAACCTCCTTATCAAGGACAGCAGAACATTTCAATTGAAAGCATTCTTTGTTTGGATTGAGGTCCCAATTCCAATGTAACACTGTACAACCACATATTTTCAAAAAGTCTTGTCAATTCAGTAAAATGGAAACGAAAAAAAAAATTATAATTGTCAGCATTAGTTTGGTCAAATCCGGGCATACAGTAACATACTGTACACCTAACTAGTAACTACATGTACATGTACGTACATGTTCCTTTAATTTTCGAAATTGACAAAAACGACACCAGAAAAGTCCCTGGGACTACACAGTATGAAACGTAGTACAGTCATTTCGTAGTATGCAACATAAACTTTTTTGTCCACTACTGTACTTTTAACATGTACATCAAATTATTTACACAAAGCTAAAAATTCAGTCATGTACACCAATTGTTGCCAAGTTTGGTTGGCCATTGTGTAGAATTGGTCGAACATATTTTCCTCTAGTGTATAGTATAAAACAGCAACCCAAACAAAAACAAACTTTTCTTTGCAATGTACTGTATACTAATCTGTCTTATGAGGTAATATTAAATCTATACTTGTATGCTACCATTTGTGCTAGTATGGAATGGCCCCATTACTGACCCAATCACACAAACCTGCCCGACCCCTTAGATAAACCTCACCACCATTAATGAAAAGAGGGTGGGTTTGTAATAACACAAGGGTAAGCCTGAGCCTATTATGCTTAGAATAATAGGTAGAGTAAAGAATCAAGAATTATTCCTAAATAATGGGTGGGAAATGGAGAACATTGGGAATAAACAGAGAAACTGTTCTAGTTTAATTCATTATAGAACATTAGCAATAGTTTTTTTTTTGTCTTTTAACGATTGCAATTTAGTATAATAGGTGAAACTGAACCTAATATACAGCAAAAATTAACAATGCCACCTTTCAAATTATTTTCTGTACTTCATAATTTTTATTGTGGGAATAATTGAGAATAATAGGTGAGGCTGTGAGCATAATAGGATCAAAAATTGAGAAATGCTGAATACACAGGTACACAGGTGACTCAAGTCATGGGTCAGGCTTTTACAGCCGCAAACATGGCTACACTTTAGTTGATCTTTAGAACAACATTTCAAGCCTAAACAAGTTGCATGAAGTAGAACTAACCATTGCTAAAAATGCTAAACACTGAAACGCTGCAAAAGTATAAAGAAGAGCGAGATAAGCACGGTATTCGATCGATACTTTCCAGAACTTTAACGCAAAATCCGGTAGTGTAACCGTTATGCTTCAGCTCTGAAACTTGTATTGACTGCGTCTTAACTCTAGCTTAACTCTACATGCTATATGATTCTCAGTAAGGTTTTGGAGAGATAAGCAATTCGTGTACTTTTTTAACCCGTGTTGGGCTACAAGTAAGCTAAATACTCCGAGATTATAATTAGTTTCTTTCCTAAAATTTGATAGAAGTTAGACTACACCTTATAAAGAGACGATAATAGGATGCTAATCCCAGGAAACGGCGAACTTCTGTTGCATCAATGCCGGATATGTGCGTACTCTTTCAGTCTTCGATGGGTTGCGACGTATCCCATTGGATCATACAACATGTCCCAGGAACGGTACCTCATCTCTCAATAACCAACACTTTGCTGGTTTAAGGCGTAGTTCAGCTGGAATGGAGATGGGAGAATACTTGCATAAGGTGTTCAGCAAAGAGGCTATCAACTAGGTATATGAAACATGACTTCCATTCTAGCCCAGCCAACACGTGCTGCATCACTCTCGCCGGGGTATTGCAAAGGCCGAATGGTATTCGCAGGAATTCGTACAGGCCATCGTACGCATTCTTCGATCTAGCACTTTTGTCTAGTGGTACTTGCCAATATCCAGAGGCAAGGTCAAGGGAACTAAAATATCGAGTGCCACCTAAGGCCCAAGGAGGTCGTCCACACGAGGAAGTGGATACACGTCCTTCTTCGTCACCAAGTTTAATCGGCGATAGTCCACACAGAACCGCTAACTCCCGTCCTTCTTAGGCACTAACACAACTGGGCTTGCTACAGGAAGGATGGATCAATCCAGCATAGTTTACTCATCTTTCCCATAGCGGTTCGCTTCACGAACGGAGTCCGATACGGTTGCTGCCGAGTGGGTTGTGATCCACCAGTATGTATGGAGTGCGTCAAACTGCTGGTACAGCCCAGCTCTGAATCATCCAGTGCAGCTGAATTCGTTCACCAACTCTCGTAACTTCTCTGATTCTCCCTCACTACTTGTATTTCCAAACTTCAACATTGACATTAGCTGACCAGTGCGCTCAGTAGAGGGTATAATTGACTTCACAGCAGCCGCGGTGGTCTCTGGGAGTTCACATCCAACACAGTCAGTAGGACAAATGGTTCCCTATTCTTGCTCGTCCTGGAGGTGTAAAGAAATACCAGAGAAATTACATACAGGTACATTAACACAACCATCTACAATAGACTCAACAGCCGTCAACCCATACGTGTCCAATACCTTGTGACAAGGTGTAAACAGTAATTCACGATGGGGTGGACATAATAATTCTGCTGTACATGTCATTTTCAGAACACGATATTTTTCAGCTGGGATTGTTACAGATCCAACAATATTACTATCGCAATTGGCTCACTGGTACATGTCATGTTATCATAAGGCGTCAGGGAAAATACTCTTCCCATCACACTCTACAAGCTTAAGGCCAAGGAGTGGGATTACATTCAAACATGCTTGTTCACTATTGGGTTGTACAAGTACTGGTACAGATACTGACTTACTACCAGCTGTAATCACCAGGGTTACTTGGGCTGTCACAGGCAGCTCCACTCCTCCCTTCTGACCATCCTTTCTGTAAAACAGGTACTTCCAACGGGGGAATCTCTCGTCCAGTCGCCTTCAGATGACTCATAACCATATGCAGTGTCTCACGAGAAATAACGGTAGACTGAGCACCAGTATCCACCATCGCAGGTATGACATCGCCCTCAATATCGACATTCATTGTGAGAACGGGCCCAATCACTTCGGCTGTCACTCCCAGTACTGCTACGACACCTCCAATAGCACTGGAGAGTTGAGTCTCCTCATTATGACGGTGTCGATTGGCCAGTATCTGCTTCAATTGCTCCTCGGTATAGTCCTTTGGATCACAGTCAGCTGTCTCCAACCGCTGTCCATCAGTCACCCTGACTGTTCCAGAGATACTACGTGCAGGGGCCTCAGACTTTCTAGGACAGTCTCGACGAACATGACCGAACTCCTTTCACTGAAAACATCGTGGACCTCGAGGTGAAGCAGATTCTTGCTTTTTATATCCCTTTACCACCTGAGTAGGGTTGGGCACTCCTGTTTGTTGCTACTCGTCTTCTTGGACTCATGCTGAAAGGGCTTCCCTTGAGCTTCAGCAGAAACTGTGAACTGTTTCTCGTATTCTTCTACCATTCTGGCTCGGAAGAACAGGTCACTGAATGACTCCTGGCTTCCTCTGCCATTTCACATGTAGGGTTTGGTAGAAACGACCCTTCAAAAGTCGATCGAATTCGTTACCCATAGTGGACAAGGCTTTGCGACCCAACTGTTGGATTCGAATGCCCAACTGTTCAATAATCCCTTGGGAGAGATGATGGAATTCCAGTTCTCGTAATTCCTCGATATCTCATGGTTTGAAATGCCTTTGAAGGGAATTGATTGCGCTGCTCACATCTCCTCTGGTAGCATGCGGAAGGTTTCTCGAGCGCTCTTATCCAGTCTGGACTTTAATTGGTACAGCTGCTCCTCTTGGCTCCAGCCAGCATAGCAGGCCAATTCCAAAAACCTCTCAAGCCACCGTTCAAACCCATTATCCAACACATCTTTTCCTTCACCAGTAAAGGAGGGTAAGGGTAGTTGCTGGAGGGCTACAGCTCGAGTTTGAGCCTGCACTAACCGAGCCATTGTCTCAATCACATCATCACGATCCCCAGTAGGTGTAGGCAATACACCAAAGGGCAGTATCCCTCCATCGGGTATAAGGGCCACAGGTGACAATGGCGCACGAGTAACGGAAGGAATCGGATGGATAGCAGAAGGGGTGACTATCTTTTGCAACACAGCTAGAGGTAGGGGTTGTCCACGTGAGCGGCATCGGCCCATATGGGCCACCAATCATGGCTGACGAGCACACAGGAGATGGCAATACACCAATAGTGCTAGGGGTGGCCATAGTGGAACTCGGAGTCACAGTCATAGTGCTGGAGTACTGGCAACAGTGGAAGTAGTGAGTGAAGTACTTCCGACGGCGGTACATCGACACCTGACATGGTGACGCTGGGTCTCAATGGGCTAACCCCAGGCTTCATCCAGAGCTGCTCTTGCAGCCGACCTTCCTTTGCCGGACATGAAGTCACTAATCCACTCGTCATATCTGGCCAACTCTCGTATTCGTTTTTCCTCGAGGGCTCTCCACTGTGTCACTTGATCTGTCCTCTTTGGCATCAATTCAGTGAGAGTAACAGAGTCGTCTTGCTCCTCAACCTCCAGTTTCAATTCACTGATTTCGTGGTCCTTCCATGTGAGGTCCCGACGTAGTCCTTCCAACACAGCTTGCGTTGACACAGTAGTTAGATTGTCAGTGTCCTCACCTCGGTCCTCACTGTAACCGTCAGTGTGCGACTGGTTTTCCATCCTCTGGTGATCAAACCTCAAACCAGATATTGTTGAGAATTCCAAGGATCGAGTATTGATCTCAGCTCACGATTTATACAACAGTAAATCTGACACCAATACTATCAGATAGCTGTCCTTATCAATCCTGCCAAGGTGGCCAATTGTAACGCTGAGTTAATCTTAGCGTATGGTGGGTAGCCTAAGTAACAGTAAGCTTGACTATATCCAGTAAGGAAACAACTCTTATTTACCAGAGAACAGAACCGAAATTATAAAAACACACATTATTATACAAGTAACCACTAAGAGAAGTTCCCTGGGTCAAGAGGCATAATGTCTGTCTATAATAGATAACTAACCCGGTGATCCACATACATAATAATATACGCATGTCAAATCAAAAATAACCATGTCATTTTAACAATTTCGTGTGTCAAATGGTGGAATACACAGTTATAACATCACATGCTGTGTTATGGCTGACACACTCATATGTTGTTTTGACAAATCTTATTGTGTTAATATTGTGGTTGGTGTGGCGGGGTCAAAAATGACTAGAATTAAGGATCAGCTTTCTGGCTGTACCTTCAAAAGTAAGGGCCGTAGTCCAAAAACTGCTC
>JAYJLX010044630.1:0-13227 GCA_036873525.1 Chalinula nematifera
CGATTAAAGATGACTTGATCGATCGAAGACTGCACGACTCGATAGATTCAATTGATGCATAAATTGATCGATTCGATTGAAGATGAAATTGATTGGATCGATCGAATAAAAAAAATCCGGGTTTAATCCGTATACTAGCGCACTGGAAGAAGTACTTCAAGCAAGTATTACTTTTGCAATAAACGGCGCACCATATGTTATACCATGACGCTGTATATTGTACGCTAAACTTAAATTAATGACTAACTATCGCAACAGACGATTAGTAAATACTTACTTAACATATTATGATGTGAATTGTCAATCTTGTAAGATCATTTTAAACTTTTAAGATGATGTTAAACTTGTAAGACGATGTTAAATTTGTAAGACGATGTTAAATTATATTTTATATAATTTTTTTTTATTCAGCCAGATATATAATATATTTTATTATATTATACAGCAATCATCTATCGCAACCAATGGACAATTTCTATTAATTGAAGTTGGTAACCGCTAGAAGAATTTCGTACTGATCAACAACCTTAAAGAATTTCGTATTGATATCAGCAACCATTACTTAATTTGTATTGATTGTGTCAACTAACACAAGTTGGTAACTTTTTGTAGGATTTCGTGTTGATATCAGGACCGATTAAAGAATTTGTATTGATTGACACAACCAACAGAAGTTGGTAGCCATTTCTGAAGAATTTCGTGTTGTAATCAGTGACCAATTAAAGAATTCATATTGATTATGTCAATTAACCGACAGAAGTTGATAATTGTTACCAAAGAATTTCGTGTTGATATATTCTGTGTAGCAACCATTTACATGTAAAGAACAGTTTAATTTTAATAAACGCAATCAAAGTAAAAATAAACATTAGTAAAACATTTTACCGCAATTCCGTATGCTACTCCGGATATGTTGGTGGGCGTGGCGAATGTCTATATTAGTAATGGCAGTTGCAAGCATTGAAGTTAATAGCTAGTTTTGTGGGTCAGTGACTGATTAAAGAATTTGTATTGATTGTATCAACCATCAAAAGTTGGTAACTGTTTCCACTATTCATTTCACTTTTGTTTTTTTTTATCCATATCATTATTATCTCACTTTACCAATTTTTTTAATTCAATCTCGGTATTGTATTTTATATCTGGCTATATAATTATTATACATCATTTTTATTCTTTTACCAGTAGCTGATATTCTACTGTAATCTTCATTTTAGTTTTTTTTTGTTGTTGTTTTGAATTTTTTTTTTTGACCCAAGCTATCTCAACTGCGCATGCTCAAACACAAACAAAAGAATTGTGTCACGCCCACAACAATGGCTAAACGCATAGACTCCATAGATGTAGTCAATCGCCACCAAATGCATCTATTTCGGGAATAGTGTCTTCAATATCTCCAATAAGAAGAACCAAACGATCACTATTTTTTGAAGGATCGGTCACAGAAGGCAAATCCTCAAAAAGAGTGTTTGGCTTCGATTCGACCATCAGGCAGAAACTAGCGGATTTCCAGGCAACAAAGGACCCAGTACTAATCAACAACTGTGAGGTAAAGAGTTCACATCTAAATTCTGATGAACTAGAAATAATGGTGACGCCACGAACAGACTTTACCAAGTCAAATAGACAGTATCAAGCCGACCTCGTTAACGTTAACGAAGGAATACACATTTTCTTGAGTAAGGTCGAGCAACTCAACCCTTTCCAACGCATTACAACTCAAGCCAAAGTGATCCATGTAGATGAAGCAAGAAAAGTATCGACCGACAAAATGAAACAAGACGTTACCCTTGCAGATAATACGGACTCAATCATATGGCAGGACGACTGTGATACGATGGAGAAAGGGAAGAGCTATAAGCTGACCGGGCTCCTCATTAGGGAATACCAAGGTTCCAAGTACCTTTCAACTTCTGTAGATACTTCTACTATCACTGAGATTCCAGATATCAAAGATGCCATGCCTGCTGATCATACAATTCATAATGTTCAGAATCCACTCCAAACATTGTCCAATGTTACTATACAAGGCGTATACTATTTGGAGAAGCAAACCTAAATTGAGTGATAGTCCTCAACAACGATAAAATTGGCCAAATAACTCAGACGTTAGCCAGCTGTAATTTCTCTTATTTCACGAAGCTAATGGTCAGTGGTGTATCGATTCTTCATCCACTCCCACCACAGTCGATTTATCAGCGTAGTTCCTCAAATAGCAGCAACCTCTTCCGACAACAATGAAGAAATCACTGCTACTACTTTTCTCCTATCACCTACATTTAACGTTACCTTTCAGTCAGGTATCATACAGTCAATTTCAAGAGAAAATTGAATCACTAAACCAATACTTCAATCTGATTATACCATCACTAAACTAATACTTAAGACTCTTCAATTTATTTACTCATAACCACTAAACCATACAGTACATCATCACTTTCCACACACTTTACTTATCAGTTGTATGATCATTCAACATCATACATAATCAATACCATAATTCTTTACCATTTATCACTTATTCATTCATAATAATATTGCTACCACTATTACTGTTTCTGGACATCACATGATTGATTGTTTGATTTTTTTTTCTCTTCATTTTTTCTTTTGCTTTAATAATGATTATTACTTTGAATATTAAATCTATCCTTCAATTGTCCTGTTATAGATTTAATAAAAGTTTTCAACATTTCAAATCGATAAAATGTGAAGTACAATATCTAATATCTTTAGCTTTGTGATTATATAAATACCTTTTCTGTATGTATGTGTGTGTGTCTCAATGCCACAAGACTAACAATCCAACATAATATTGCTCAACTTCAGCTTGCTGCTGTCAGAGAAGCTTTTCATTCACCGCGAGGGTTCAGCACTTTAGTGCTTTCATTTGAGTAGGAGTCTTCAGAGCAGTGGAAACTTTCACAGGTGGTACTACAATAGGAGCTGTTTCGATTGGTGATGATGGAATGCTAGGCTGCATACATGATTATTGTCATTTAGGAAGGCAATTGTATAATTTTACTTAAATTAAAAACATACTCGTTCTTCATCAGTGACAACTTCCTCACTACTTGAGTGTCTGTAGGCAGCTGTCCTCATCATTGCTCAAATTCTCACCCGCCTTCTTAAAAGCACACAAGAAACTACTGTGGTTACGATCTCCTATTGTGAAGCTGGATTTTAGGTATACCTCTTTATTATCTGCATAGGTGTTTCTCTACTAATGTTACACCCACTCAATGCTGTTTATACATGTATAATATGTACATTATAATGTGCTTGTGTTGACGTTTTTTTATTCTTTAAATTGATACGAAGCACTCAAGAACACTTTGAATGTTTTACACATGTAGCAATTCAGTAAAAATGAAAGCACTAAAGTGCTAAACCCTCGCGGTCATACATGTATAAACACTTGATCTGATAGAAATGTAATCTGACAACACATACATTTATAGCAATTGGCCGTACAGTCTGTACACACACTTACAGCATACCATAGATATTCTATTAGTAAAGATTCTTCACACTTTAATAACCAAATTCTAAGTAAAAGCTTACAAGCATGTAGTAAACTAATAGAGTAGATCATCAAGTTTCATTATATATATATTCCAGCATTTTTGCACTCACAATCACTAGAAAATATAGTCCAGTGGGAGAATTTTGGCCCTAACAGTAGGCATTAGAAACTCGAGGGCCATGCTAGGGCCAGTCTTCACAACAGTAGATGCAATCCTAGCCGAGATCCAACTCATCCAAGCCATCCGGAGGCATAACAAGACTACAGGTAAGTTAGAATTTCTAGGCGTGACTGACAAATTTTGCAACGTGTGCTCAAGGGGCGCGGTCTGATAAAATGGCAACCAGCAACACTATCGATCAAAATACTCAAAGATCTTCGTCTTAACCTGCCATGTTTGCTTTAAATCGTGGAATGATTGACATCTAGCGCCTTCAATGGAGTGTCAGTGAAGTTCTACTATCAAGTATCCACAGAAATTACGCGGTAACACACAGACACACAAACCGACTACTATAACCCTCCGCCCACGCTCGGGTTAATGAAAAATTGTTCACAATACTGACTTGACTCACTCCCGACATCTAATAAGGTGGCCTCATATGGAGTTCCCCTTGACTTCCAGATAACGGTCAGATTCGGTAACAGGGTCTCCATTTTCATCCTCCAAGAACTTAGAAGAAATACTTTAACACCTTTCTTCGTTGATAACTCGACAGTGCACCAAACTGTGGGAAGGAATATCAGTACAAATAGACATCAATAATCAAAAATAAGTGTTGCCTACGACTAATTAAATTCAGGCATGCAGCAATAAAAAGTATGCTAAACTCAATTGAATTTTACAATATGAAATGTGGTAACCCATGCGGCAAACATACCTAACGGCATATATGTCATGTACATGTGTGTAGCTAGTGTACATAGTTCACAAAAGAAAACTGTCGTAGTAATAAACTTCAGTAAAGGGTTGTATATTTAATACAGTCAATAGGTATTGTGAAAATGCCATATTATATAGACTGAGCCAGTGGGACAGAGTACTTATAGTAAACATTTTAAAACTGTTGGTATATGGCTTTGTGATGAGTATACATGTATTGTCATACATTATTGAAATTAAGCCATGAATGAAAGTAATAATGTCTTATTAGTGTAATGACCTTATGTAATACACTATAACACTAAATGATAAGCATTATACATACTAAATGAACCCACTAAGTTATAGTTTTAAAAACTGACCTTCCCTCTTCATTTTCTTCTTTGTTTGGCTTTCAGAAACTTTGTATGTTGTTTTTTCTTCCTTTTACCGAACTGTATTTAAGTCTGTCATTTCCTTGTGATAGCTGAAAAAATTTAAGCAGTTATTATTATACAAAGCATTGTTTTAATATTTGTTTACCTGATTTGAAGTTTATACAACTAAGTGTTGTTGTAAAAACTGTGTTCACTTGGCTATCTTCTTGGTACTTCACCTCGCTCACCAGTCAAAAAAATTATTGCAGCTGCACACATGGAAAAACCGCCCGCGCGCTTTTTACTATTAACCAATGAGATAACCTATTGAGGCTGGCTGTCCAGTGTTTACTTTGCTGAGTGTTTGCTGAGTGGGGATTAGCAAATTTACTGAAGATGTCTAAAAGATATAAACGGTACTTCACCACTCCAGTTCCTCATAGCACAGCCTGGACTTGGAATCAAGGTAAGAGGCCTAAAGAGTCAAAATAAACTGTTATCATCATCACTCTAGCTACTATTTCAAGACCTTATAATTGCAGGTAATGTCAGTAATGAAGATACAATACGCACTTCGCCAAAGAAAGCTGTACAATGTCATGCCTGATGTACCCATTCCAAGACAGACACTTTGGTCATGGAAAAAGAAAGCTGAAGGTAGCACTGAAATTCAGGGTTGGGGTTGATTGCAATACCTTGATTACGATTACACAGTCATTACAAACCAATGATTACGATTACATGCATTGAAGTGAGATTACGATTACGAATACACGTAAATCTGTAATGATTACAATCCATTAGGATTACAATGCGCATACTGTTATATGTATAACTTCAGACTGATTTTGGTAGCAGTCTTATCATCAACACATCTTAGTTCTAATTGTATATGTACATGAGCATGCACTTAACCATGATAAGCAGTTCACTAAATTGTACGTATGTAGCATATATACTTTAAATCTGTTACTTTCTTGTTATGTATGTAATATGTATGTATAATCATGATTACACAGCATAATTATGATTACTGGCAAAATCCAAATGATGATTATTATTACGATTACGAATACACAAAAACCTGTAATCGATTACAATCTACAATGGTAATCGACCCCAACCTTGGCACTGATTGATCCAAAGAAGATGCATGGCATCAAGTTTAATTATATAATTATTATGATGTACAGGTACATGTAGCAGAGCGAAGCAGAATGATTATGACGATGGGGAATCGGGAGGAACAGCAAGAAACAGTGGTGACGGTACTGATGGTGAAGACCTTGCCCAGACACAGGACACTGGGTAATGAGAGTAGTGATGATGAATCAAGTGGATTCATGAAAACAGTGTGTCGATGTCAATGAACCAGATAGTGTGGACAATGAAGATCTCAACAATGATATCGATTACCACAATGATGATGACGTAAGCAGTACGAGTGATGATGATGAAGCAGACCTTAGCGATGACATCAATGAGAGTAGTGCTAGTGATATGGATCGTGATGACGACGACGATGAAACAGAGAGTGGTGCATCAAGTGATGATAATGAATCAAGTCACCGACTGATGGAAGGAACCAGTCAGTGGGAAACATTGATGAGGTGGAACCACAATGTACCGAAAGTAAGAACTTCGTTTTACATGTACATGCATGTACACTTCAAGGTGGGCTTATAGGATTCGGGTACATGCAGTGGTCTCTTGTGTTCAGGTACACATTGCCGAATTCATATATATAATCCGGCCACCACCTTTCTATTAAGATGTACGATTAACAAATGGAAGCACATTGACACTTGATCATGTATTGCCTATGAAAGCTCATTATATTTCAGTTAAAAAAAAAGTGACCATGGTAACGACGGTGTGTGTAAATTTATGAAGTACCCCACACATGGTATTTTAATGTGAATGAGTACAACGTGCTGTAATGTATAGATGTACTTGTACATTGCATGTTCATCACAGTGTGATGTATATTACTCCACAATTTACATAATTCTCTCCTTTTCAGGTGAAACAACCTCGTGCATCAATTAGTATGGATACCAGCTGGTACTCAATCATGTACTTTGCAATTTCAAACAAGCTGTCATACAAGGCGATTGAAAACCTCATTAGATTAATTGATCTGCACTGTCCATCACCAAATCAATGCCCTTCTAAGCTGTATGAACTGAAAAGGTTCTTCTCTTCACTAGTTAATCACACTGTGTCGCAATATTGTTCAGCGTGCTTACAACAGCTACAAGGAAGGAAGTGTTTGACGCCATCCTGTTTGTAGATGGTTAGATCGACAACTTCAACATGTGATCTTGCTGTTTTTGCAATTGAAGACTCTTTGCAACGCTTGTTTTGTAAGTTAATTGAGTCAAATCATTCATGCTTGGTGTTATCATTCTTTTTATATGTTCTGTAGAAAAACACGACAGGTTTCAATACCCTTGGAAAAGGGTAAACCGTTATGATTCAGCTGTGAGAGATATTTATGATGGTCAAGTAATGAGGTTATTGATGGCGGACGATGAAGGAGTGTTGAATTGTCCTGGAAATACCGGTCTTGTTCTTGGTACAGATGGTGTACCCATTTTTAAATCCAGTAAAGGTAGTTTGTGGCCAGTGTACTTAATGGTGACTAGCATTGCACCAAAGTTAGCAGAAAATTTGATTGTAGTTGCTTTGTGGTACGGGCCTGTAAAACCTTCAATAGACACTCTTCTTCGACCAATTCTTGATGGCATTAAGCATATTAATGAAGTAGGAGTCAATGTAGGTCTGTGTCTGTCGTACTAAGTTGCTCATGGGCATTTTTGATTTGCCTGCAAAGGCTTGTGCAACAAACACAAAGAGGTGTACATACTGCTTTCATGAAGGAGAAAGTTTTCGTAGGGCTCATATCTACCCACCATTGCAGGTACCGTGTCAGTTAAAGACAACTGATGTAATGCTTTCTTTAGCAGCAAAGGCTGAAGAGACAGGTGAATCCCAGTTCGGAATTAAGAGCAAATCCATTTTACCTGAGCAAATAGCATGCATTCCTACATGCATTCAATCTTAGAGTAATGAGCCCTATAGCATGAGAAAATATATCCACTCAATTAATAGAATTATAAGTAAACTGAAGCCTCCTATTGAGATTCCTCGATTGCCGCGTTCACTAGATACAATCAAAGCTTCTGAGTATAGAGCCTGGCTTTTGTTTTACGGATTGCCAATCCTTTCACAATTTCGTCCGCCAGAACACACTCACTATTTTTCACTACTTGTGACAGCAATGCATATTCTATTATCTGATGAGATAAGACAAGAAGATTTAGAAGAAGCCATTCAAATTCTAGCTTGTTTTCATGATGTAGCAGGAGATCTGTACACCAACAGTGTTTACACAGCCAATATGCATTCACTGATGCACATTGGTGACTTTGTGAAGCTATGGGGGCCATTGTGGGCATATTCGATGTTTGGCTTTGAGATGGGTACTTGGGAGGGACTTACCACGGTACAAAGAGGATAGTTCTTCAAATGAGCTTTCAGCTTCAGTTACAGCAATCACTGCCAGGTAAACTTGAAGAATTGATTGAAAACGAGCCTCCAGCTATTCAAGATCATATCAAATGCCTTCTCAATAAAACGAGAACTAATATGATATTGACAGGGGAGTTGGCCG
Source organism: Chalinula nematifera (assembly GCA_036873525.1). NCBI lineage: Eukaryota > Metazoa > Porifera > Demospongiae > Haplosclerida > Chalinidae > Chalinula > Chalinula nematifera. The sequence continues at coordinate 8,442 of JAYJLX010044630.1, forward strand.
AATTAAAACAACCTCACTAAGCATTGACGATTTTGCTAAGTACCAGAGTAGCGAATGCTGCCACAAATGATGCCACCATAACCAGAAAATTCGACCGAGTGATGTTTCGGAGTGTTAAGTATAGCTGCGAATCATACTCCCAAAGGCTAAGCCGAGATGATAGTACTTGTGCTTACATCAGCACTGAAGGAGTTACAAAATATGGCACAATTTTGTCATTTTTTGTTTGCCGATACACCCTGTTGTTTTATTCGGACATACAAAGTACGTACACGCAGTAACTCGATTTTATCTGGAATGAGACCTCTCGAAATTCGAGAACGAGGCAACTTTGGCGTATTGAACACTTTCTGGCACGATATTTCGTTGACGTGGTTGACGATGCTATTACTGTGATACCTATTCAAAGAATTCAAGCGAAGTGCTGCACAATACAGAATAATGTGTATTATAAAATTACCAGAGATTCTTTAATGCTTGAATTTAATTAATACTCATACTTACTGTGTTCTTGTGACGAGAGATAGTTAAATGTACGAGTGTTATGGTATATGTCAATTGGTTTCAACACAATTAAGATTTATTAATGTACATTAATGTATAATTGTATAATCGTTTAATTCCCGAACCCAATCAGGATTCATTGATTAATTAATTAATTATGGTGTTATTAATATATACATAGGAACACAAGTGTAGTGTATCCTTGAATTCCCAATGTTGTTCGATGTACAATGTACAAGTAATAAACCAAATCGATACTACTCATGTATACCATTACATACATACAGTGGAACCCCGAGCTGTAATCAAGCCCCCTCTGTACTGAAGACACTGTCTGAGTTCCCAACAATACTAATCAGGGAGACTCTTTGTTGGCCCAATGGTGTCTATAGCCTAAAGGGTTCCAATATGTACATGTAAATGTGTATCAGTCTTACAAGGTCTTACCTGATCTTGTCAAATCTTAACCACCCGTTTCTTATTTACTTTGTTATCTTATTGCATTTTATCATATCTTGTAAGATCTTAAAAGATATTAAGATTTATTTGCTGGGTATTAGTGCTATAAATATATAGTTATACATGAAGTTGCTATTATGACACAAATCATTAGAAAAGGTATGACAACATGACACAGTCTATTACTGGTTTTTTGTCAAATTAGTTGTTGAATCAAGGATAAAAATATATTGCGACTCCTGTACATACTTCAACATTAATCACCTAGTAATGGATGAAAGCAACCTTATTCAACTTCAATAATTTATGTACATGCGTATATTGAAAAGCCTTTTTTCAGAATGGATAGCATAATAGGTTGTAGAACAGGAAAGCTTGCAATGTATTAAATATACACATTTCATTTAAAAATATACAATTGTGACACTGACATACAGCAGGAGTCTTCCGTGTTACACCATGTACATGCAGTACCGCCTCCTTATTACTCCTAAAGTGATTGTATTCAAAAGCCCTGAGAAAAGTAGCATGAAAAGTTTGTAATAGGAAGAAATAGGTTCTAAGGGAACATACATGTATACACACTTTTCAGTATAATAGTAAAACAATATAATGACACAACACTGACGGGAGTCTTCACTAGTTGTGTGTACAATACTATGTACATGTACCGTCATGGATAGTTAATGTGGGCTGGATTATTAGAGGCATTGTGGTGAGTCCATATACAGGCTGAGGCCTGGTTAATTATGGGTGCATACACTGGCTGATCGAAGGTCTGTTATATAATTAATCACAAACGTTTATGAGTAAAGCTGAATTTTCAATATCAAACGCTCTGGAAATTTTCCATAATCTTGACATTGAGGGGAAACGGGAGAATAAAACAAATTTCTATTCCAGTGTCATTGCATATACGTTCTAGTGTCATATTGAGAATGATAATTATCGAGTATAGTGTGACGGTGATTAAAGGCTACGAGGGGCTGTCAGGTGTGTACAATGAACTGAAGCAGTTGTATTCAATACTGAAAGGTGGTGTGATGGTATTAAGAGCAAATTTAATGTATTCTTGTGTTGAGCTCAATGGAGCGCCTGTTATCGAGGAGCTTGTCAGTGATTTTACATTAATCAGTGGAAATTTGTACCCCCTGTAAATCAGGGCACTGTTTGAGCTACATGCATGCATGTACGCAATAAGGACACACCTATAATGCATGTCTCGTATGTATTGTACTAGTCCTGCCTCATACTGTATGTTATAGTAAAGACTTGTTATAGTAAAGACTTGTGTTTGGCGGTATAATTTTTATGATTTCTTCAGCTGTAACAGCTCCAAACCTTGTGTTTTTCACAAGCTTTTCACACACCTAGTGAAATGCATTTTTTTTCCTGTGAGAAATTTATAAAGAGGTGTCCTTTCTACAGGGTCAATTTATACAAGAAATACTATTTTGGGGAAACAAATAGTGTCCTTAGTAGGTGTCCTTAATAGAGGGATATCCTGAGGAGTTCAACTATATGCAAGCTGGCTTTAAGGGCTGTATTATGAATTTTTACTATGCTTGCAGCTTCCAATCTGCTCTGAGTTGCGTTGACAAAACTTACCTATGTATGGATTACTCTGCACTTTCGTGGAAACGTACTGTATCTATGAATTATAATGATATTCATTTTGGTCAGCATTTGATTTGGCTAAGGGATACTATGTTTCTTTTATATGACTTATGCCTCTAGTGATATCTGACTGCTGTAAATACCCAAATTTCAGAGCCTCACTATACTTTTTTTTAACCAATAACTTTCTCTATGTATCGGAAAAAAAAACATAAACCTTATAGTTGACAATAATATATGCATGTAGTTCATTATTTGACCTCCTATAGCATTTACGTTATACAGCTATCCTTATGTTTTGTAGACGTTCCAGTCAATTGAAGGGTTAGCGTATTGGGAATATAAACCACATCGGTATGTGGTATATTGTAAGAGTCATAAATAGTTATTAATTATTATACTATTAAGACTGTAATCTTTGGCTTTCCCCATGATACACATACAATATTGAACTGTAAACTGTTGTGTGGCTCGTGGCTCGCTAGGGATACAACAACTGGCGATCAGGTTTTATTTTGTGATGGCAGGGGCACTCCTCGGAATTTTGGGTGAATTCGACCCATGTAAGGACGACTGGATGGGCTATAAGGAGAGGATGGCGTATTTCATGATAGCTAACAAGAATACAGATGCAGACCAGAAGAAAGCGGTTTTCATCACGTCCATTGGTGCTTCCAATTTCTCCTTGTTAAGGACCCTTGCTACTCCATCCAAGATTAAAGACGAAACGTACAAGGAGTTGTTGGAGGTACTCAGTAACCATTTTAGCCCAAAGCCATCTGAGGTCGGGCAGAGGTTTAAATTCAATTCCTGTGTGCGCCAACCAGGAGAGTCGATGGCTGCATCTGGCCCGTTTATGTTCTCTAGCCGAGCACTGTCAGTTTGGGGAAGCATTGGAACCCATGTTGCAGGATAGACTGGTGTATGGCATCCAGGATCACGCCATTCAGAAACAGTTATTAGCGGAGTCTAGCACTTTCAATCGAGCAGTAACACTGGCACAGGAGATGGAGACAGCAGATTGTGATATGCAGCTTCTCCATGCTGGAAAGAAGGAGTCCCACAATGATAGCAGTAGTAACGGTCAGGGTGTTGTCAATAAGGTTGTCTGAAGAGTGGTAATCAGTCTCGTTCGTGTTTTCGTTGTGGAGAGGTAGGGCATTTAGCCAACTCCTGTAAACTCCATCGTGATATCGTGTGTCACCAGTGTGGTAGAAAGGGACATATTCGGAAAGCCTGCGATCATCGAGTAAACCTACTGGTCAGGGCAACCGTCAGTCGAAATCGTTCGTCCCTCATTGATCCCGATCAACCACGTCAGGGTCGAAGGTCAAGCATCAAGCCGTACGTAATGTGGAGCAAACAGAAGAGGAAGAGAGCACGGTAGAAGTGTGTTAGAGCCAGTGCCAGCAAACACCCACCATGGGAGGGCGAGGTATTTCTGCACACTATTCCTGAGGTCCTGAGGTGGATAAATGCCTGATGAGGCCAAATGGCCTGGGAGCTGCCCACTGAGGTTAGATTATGTAATTACAATGGGAGGCCCTTGGATGTTTGTGGTCAGGTATCAGTCAATGTAGCTTATAAAGGTCAAGTAGCTGTACTCCCATTAGCCATTAGTTGCGGTTAAGGGGACTGGTCCTGTTGGAAGCCATAAAATTGGATTGGAAAAGCATAAAGAGAATAACTGTAATACAAACCCCCTTGGAGTCTCTGTTGTTGGAATTCTCGAATGTATTCGCAGAAGGGTTGGGTATGCTCCGAGGATATGAAGCCACTATTCACGTAGACCCAAAGGGCAGCCCCAAGTTCTGTTGACCTTGCCCAGTTCCGTATGCAATGATGAATGAAGAGTTGGTAACAGAAGGAACTCTTGAACCAGTAGAGGTAGCAGCACCCATCGTATTTGTGTTGAAGAAGGATAAAGCTCTGCGTATTTGTAGATTGACAGTGAACCCTGTTTCAAAGCTCGATAGCTATCCAATACCGAGGGTGGAGGATTTATTTACCTAAGCAAAGGTACAGTGTTCTCGAAGATTGATTTAAGTCGAGCATACCAGCCACAGGCGGCTGCAGAAAAACACAATCACCCAGGCAGGCTATTGAAATTATTAAATCAATTAATTAAATTAGAGGCGTGGTTAATTAAAATAATGTTAAGCCATGGTTAAGTCTTTGCCTTTGAGTGGACTCGATCAACTACTGC
>JAYJLX010044641.1:0-13226 GCA_036873525.1 Chalinula nematifera
ACATTGATTTGATTGAATCTCATCTCATTGAATCTCATTGGGACAAAGCATACTTTGCAGCGTAAGCGCAAAATTTGCAATAAAGTGCGAACCCTCACCACACTACGCAATAATTACATGCCAGATACACACTTAGATCCATGCAGCTCCACTTAGTGATCACTTCCATGATTCACTTGAGAAACATAATTCTGGTGTAGCGTATTTAAAATTTGCAATAATAATTATTATTGTAAGATAATAAATTTTATGGCCGGAGCTTCCTAATGATGAATAATGGAAAAAAAAACCAAACAACCTGATCTTTCTAAAAACAGCTTTCAAAGCAACAAAAGTTATGCAAACCTACTTCTAACATCAAGATACAGTAACAAATCAAGTTTTAGAATGATTCAACCAAGCACACAGCTGAACTGCTTGAGGACAAAATCGTGTGCTCACTTTTGACATCCAAAGCTAACTAACGAAAAGCTATTTTCACAAACTAAACTATTTCATTGTTATATACACTATGGTATGATAGCAGTAAAAAGCTTACCAAACTCTCAGAAGCTATAATATTTTTCACTCGCGAACCATCCGGATGCTGAAAAAAAGACAAGAAACAACAATTAGACATGAATAAACTCCATTTCTGGCAGTAGAAATATTTCCATACTTGAAACAAAACTCAAAAGCACTACTAAACTTTCAGACAAGCAGCAGACCAGAAGCGAAGTCTACAGCAGAAAGAATGGAGTCAGGAGCAGTAGCACATGGCCTATGACAACCACCATCATCAAAAATTAAAGAAGCGCAACAGACAAAATTTCACTCTGGAGGTGAGGTCAAAGAAAATGGTGACCAGCAAAAAGTATCTATTAAAAATTCTTTGACTGAATATTTGCTGTGTTTTCAAAAAACCTTCAAATCATGCAATTATCGACATCAAGCGTAAATGCCATTAAGTATCCATTGAGATTTCGTTGAGACACACAAACTGACTACTATACCCACACTCGGGCTAAAACATAATTTCCACTGAGAACAATAGAACAGCAATTAACATGAAAGGGTCAGTTTTTGAAATTACCAAGAACAAAGATGTTCGAATAATCTAGGTAGTATGGTAATAAAAATTGCAGTGGATGTTACTTCACAGGTGGCATAATAATAGCATAGTGTACAGTAGATAAAAAGAGCTCAGGCTAATTCTAAATCGCTACAGCAATGGAATAAAACTTAGTATTTGCCCATCATACCTATTGACATGGTTGAATTGACAAAAAAATGTCATTCATTGAATAAATTGAAATCCCACAATAAGTATACATGTCTGTAATCACTTGGAACCAATTATGGACAAACTATCTTTTTGTAGTTAGTGGACATTTTCTGCGATATACTCTACAGGCCTTTTCACACTACAGCACTTTCTGAAGCACTTGAAGGCACTTTGATTACACAAGCGTGATGATGCACATTGATTGTGTTCACACTAATGAAATTCATTAAAAATAATTAAACATTGGAAGGGTGGTGCCAAGAAAATGGCTTCGAATACCATTCTGTTTTTGTGCGCCTCTAAAAGCGTTTACTACTAAGAATTGCGACCCGAAACTTTCAGAATATGTTCTCAGAGGGTTGCTACAGCTATTCCGTAAGTTTTAGATAAAAGAAAAACTGTGGTGGGTCAAATGGAACAGTATATGTGCTCGAGGTTGAAGAAAATGGCTTACCTCGTTCGAGCATGTGCTTCTTAACGGTCCAAAGGCATTCCAAACGGTAAATACGGTGCTTTCTTCACTTTTAGACATTTATAGGTCCTCATCGTAACAGCAGCAAAAACTAAGCATTTTGGCTTGCATGACGCTTCGTTGCGCATCAATCCACCTCCAGAGGTGGATCACTTTTCAATGCGCATCGAAGCGCTTCGTGTCGCATGTGGTCTTATGTGAACGCGATCAAATGCGCATTAAGGCGCTTTACAAGTGATAGTGTGAAAAGGCCTTACAATTAGCCTGCTTATTGCAACCTTCATAACGGACTGCAATAATTGTGCCTAACATGGTAGAATACATACAGCAAAATGAGAAAACAATACTGAGTACAATCCCAGTATAACCCTTTTTATACATTTGACTACTGTACATGTACATGTAAACAAAAAAAAACTATCATTTATACAGGGTGCTTAATTAAATTACAATGAATCTTGCATGTATATCAGTGTGTAGCTATATATCAGTGTGATTAAACAACCACACATACTGTAAAGTTAAAACTGAACACTAATTGCACATACTGCATAAATTTATAAGAAAAGAAATGAACAAATAGACAGTATAATACACAATATTTGTTTGTAATTCCAGAAAATAATATTACTTTGTTTCACTTGATTTGTGCTGGAGTAATCCCTATGAAGGTTTTGAACCTCCAGGACATACTTGCTTGACTGGCATCATAACCACGTGACTGTTGAAAAGAAATGAAAAGAGCTAAATAATGCATGGACTGACGATACAGCAAGGTGAGGGAGGGAAGGATCTGGGGATTTATACAGCTATACATGTATTTGTGCTAATGCTAAAAGATTATTACAGTCTGGTGTAACTGGCCACTTTCACTTCTCAGATACTTTAGAAAATGCAAATCTGTCATAATTCCAATTAATTTTGACATTGCGGTAAGTGTAAGCAAATAAAAATTGACATTTGAATACGTATAACTGTATAGTAAAGCAACTAGTGGTATTAAGTTCTTCCCTTTAGGCACTACATGAATGCACTATACAAGGAATGGATAATAAGCAACAAAAGGGTGTAAAAAAAGGCACATGATCGCGCTCAATACAACTGAAGAAGACAGATATGGTCAATCAAAAAAATCAATTTCATAGCTGAAGCATTGCTTTTGCTTTAGACACCGTAACGAAGCAATTTGACGATGCTCTTGCCAGTCTCATCACACTGCAAAAGTTACAGCTCTATGGTCACACCAGGAACCAAGGTATAAATTTGTGAAATTGAAAAAATATAACGGGCGATGCTTAACTAGCATTTAAGGATATTTATTGCCTTATTTTTCTGAGCATTAACATCAGAAGTAATACACAAGTACTCTCAAAAGCTTAACTTATCAAGCCAACAAGTTCAAACACATTTTGCCACTTACAGCTCAAAAGAGAGACGAACGGATTCAGAACCAAAACCGCAACAAAATAGAAACCACTGACTAACCGTTTATGAAATTCGAAGCACAGCAGCCATCTAACCGTTCTGCACTGACAGTTCAAAGTGAACTTTTTCCTGACTCATGCACAACTGAACAAACTCACCAACTGACTAACGTATCCCTCACTATGGCTTCGCCGGCACGAGGGATAATGATTAGTTAAAGTGTCAGTAAACAATGGCTTTGTTCTGGCAGCTACCCTTTACAATATTAATTCTAGTACTAAAAAAACAGCTGGAACAGGTAGTTAAAAATGTCAATGAGTTACCCTAAATAGATAATTAGAGGGAGTGGCCTTGTCGAGACGACTGATATTTTTCTTGGTCTCATTCTCGAAGTATCATTGCCACTGGAAGTATATTTGATCTCGGCTGCGTAAGTGTGATCAGCAGATGTCCTGCCTACTTCAGGATCGAGGCAAAACCCACACTTTGTATATTTTATTGGAATCGCTGAAGTGAGTAGCTGCAATGGTTCCCTTCACCTTGGAGCTATTGGGTATCGAAGACTGTACGAATGCTATCGGAACGGCTGCAGACTGTGACGAAGACAGAGCCGTTTGGAGAATAGCTGTCCACAGCACAGTCTTGGTCAAGTGTAACTGGGTTCGATGTGACAATCATCACGGGCTGGAGAGAATTTCACATGTCTTCAGTAGTTATTCTTTGTTTATGAGGAGCCGCCTGACATTGGTTACCTAACAATGAAATATAACAACAAGATATTAAATGATAATCCAATCAGTTTTAATATACTCACTTTCATTCCGCAAACGTCGCCGTTTTTTCTTTTCGTTGCTGTGCACGGAAATAATGAGACTAGTAGAAGTGTTCATACCAGATACATGACCCTGGGGTAAAGAACACGTACAAATATAATACATGTACATGTTAAGACATACATGTACATGTTATGACATACATGTGCATGTATCAGTAAAGTAAGTTATCTGACTATTCACGTGTTGCTTGTGCTGTTCTTTAGCAGCCTTCAGTGCTTCTTTGCATAGCCTAAAAACAAGGAGAGATGACTACAATGGCAAAAACAACCAGTAGGTAGTCTTAAACATTCTATACTTCAGTATGCGTGTACGAGTGTTTGCTTTGCAACAAACCTTTTCTTTCTTTTCCTCTTCACCAGTAGCATTGAAAAGCCATTCATAGTAGCTCATCATGTGTGATACGTGCATACTGAGATTGCATCTCAGGCTGAGAGACAGATAGATAGAAAGTATGCAAGTTATCACTATTACATGTAAATTTATATACCTACAGTATATGTGCATGTATGCTAAACTAACAGGGTCTCCATCTACTGTCATTAACGTGGGACCGAATAGACTACATTTTGTCACTGAATTTGTGGTGGACTACTCTATAAGCAAAGAAAAACAATGTGATGAATCAATACTGATAAGTCAAAGAGATGTTTTAGGTACTTTAGTAAATGGCTGGTTACTCGTTTAAGTGTTTCCTTGTTTACAGGAGGGAGTTGATCTATAAGTGATTGAAGCTGGTTTTGTGATCACTCATAACCGAAAAGGAGTCACAATAGCCATGTGATGGTCATGTGACATACGTCTAGCCTCACCTTCCGCATCTAGGAATGCTTTATACAGTTGATGAGTCAGTAAAGGGTCTGGTAAACTCTTCAGGAACTTCTTAAGAGCTCATATTATCGCCGCATCGTCCAGCACCACAGGTTGAACAGGTTCCTAATCTTCGGTTTTTTGCCGCTAATTCGATAAATACTCTCCAATTCCAGACCTACATATGAAATTGTTATGACTAACGAGGAGGGGCTCACTCCAGCTACAATAACAGGATAATCCCTAACCTTGGCATTCCACGAACTGCAGACATTTGTGTATAACGACTGGTATACCAGTACCGCTTGAACCAGACGTTAATGGATGCTCCGATAATGGGACAGATACCTGCCAAGGAAATATAACTGATACTTCTGTTAGCTTAAATACAATTTAAACAATAGTAAATGACCACACCTTTTTACTGAAGAGAATTACGTTTCAAAGCTTGCACCTGCTTCCGTTGGATTATCAGCTTTCAAATAATAAACTCTACAGAAATATAACGAACATATAATACAAGACCCATAACAACAGGGTGTGACCCACAAGTATAGTGGGTGTAACACAGTTAATGTATTATAAATAACAATAGTTAGTACCTGTCTGGTGTGACCACATGGATCAATACATCGAATTGAACAAGCCCTGCTCCGGTGGCTTGACACTGGATACTGATTTCATGGTCTTCTTCCTTCTTAAAATACGTCGATTTTTCTTCCAACCCTGTTTTGCAGGCAAAGAATATACAATTTTAAAAATATGCGCGAATGAAAGAACAGTCTTTTGTCTGGCATTGGTAGTTAACTTCCCACACTCTGAGGAGATTGTTTTGATAGAAAACCAACTTTATCGTAACCCTGTCAACAAATACGGGAATCAAATCATGTGATAGTCATGTGACAAAGCTGGGTATAATCTGTTGGCAAACAGCAACAAAGAAATCATTAAAGTTACATGAATTTTACATACATGTACATAATTACTAGACTTAATGAGCTAAAAACATGAAATAAGTACATGTATAATTTAATAAATTACAAGATGAAATATAATATATTATGGTTGTCTGACCTCTTTAATGGTAGTCAGCATATCTTCGCTTGAATCGGCAGCAAATAAGTACACTTTACTGGGAGTAATCACCTCAAAACAATGCCAGCCTTTCCTATCTGAACCGGTCTTACTAACTAATATCGGTTGAAAAAGTTGTGTGCTCATGTAATTGCCACAGCTGACTCCTTGGGACAACTTCCTTTCCTATTAGATTGGTTTAAACGCAACGAAGGGCCTGATTTCTGGAAGCTAGCAAGGAGTTCAGGAATGCCTAAGAATCCTGGTCAGCGTAAGCATAGCGAAACAAGTAAAAAGGCAGGACTAATAACCAGATCAAAGCTATCCTTATGCAGAAGTGATGATGTGGACCTATCCAATGTTTGTAATTCATATAATGACAACATAACTAACTCGAACCTGTCACTCACCAGATATCTCTCCAACCACTACCCCTTCAGGTACTGGTTCTCTAATTAGTGCCCCTTCAGTTAGTTCTACAAGCAGTATTCCATCTGGTGTCTCAGTCATATCTCCAATTAGTGCCCCTTCTGTCAATGTGACGAGCAATGCTCCACTTCGTGGTAACTCGATAATTAGTGCGTCTTTTGTGTTCGTCCGCTTGGTGGTATTTTAGTCGTATCTCCAATTAGTGCCCCTTCTGTCACTGTAAGCAATGCTTTGCATGGAGGTCGTATTTCCAATTATTGCCCCTTTTGTCAATGCTTAACATTGTGGTATCATTGCACATGTAAGTTATGGGAACATTTTATTCTTGTGTTATAATTGTGCTTTAAATATCACCTGTTTTGATTGGTTTAATTGGGATATTTTGGTCACCGTAGCATATTTAATGGAAGCATGTTGTATGATTGTGCTTAGAAATACATCATCAGCACTTCAAACTTAATGCTACACGCAGTGTACAAAATACCATCAGATTGATTGCAAGCCCAACACAGACTCACAAATTACAAACCTACATGTAAGTTGTAACATAAGATCACTAAATCTATATTGTAATAATCACCTTCCATTAGTAGAGTCATCATGATGTAGCCGTCATAATAACACGATTCACATTATCTGAAGCCACTACAACATCATAATAAAAATCACCAGTATCGCATAGTAAGTTCTGAAGACCCCGGAATGGCTTGTGTTCCAGAGTAATATATTGTATAATCACTAGCTAAGGCTGTATCTCCTTTCCTATACAATACAGTAACCTTAGCATCAGGATCATCAGATACAGTAGATACAGCTGATGAGCATACTAATGACTGTTCAGTACCCGAATAGTAGACAGCAACGATAGGAGTTATATCAGCATGGGTTTAGGCACCAATATGATTTATGCATACACACTACACATGTACATATATGATTCCAGCCTAAAAGGTTTCACTATAGTATAATACAAATTATGTACTTACAGTGATGTTAGTGGTGACACTATCAGAAACATCAACATCAATATCAATATATATGAACACCACTCTAGCTTCACATCTATAAACACCTGATGTCTTAATATTACCCAGGTCAAGTATGGACACACCCTGACCCAACATGGTACTAGTACCATCAGATACAACTGTATTACCAAACGTCCATGTTATATTAGTTATCATACCAGACAATGATGAGGGAACAATAACAGAACAGTTCAATACTGTAGGATCACTTAGTGAAGCTATTACACCGACTTTATCAATCGTAACCACTGGAGGTGGAGCTACACAGACATAAACCATTATATATGACACATTTAATCATGGGCTAGCACCTTAAACTATTATTATACTATACAAAAGATATGCTACTGATGTCTATATCTATAGTGATCATTACTGATCCAGAGTTAGAGCCTTCCACAGCAGTACAGTAATAGTCTCCATTATGTGATTGACCCAATTGACCCAAACTCTGAAACAGTCTCACCATTGAACAGACTCTCGCTGATACTAATAAACGGGGCAACCAACTTACATCTGTGACTGCACTGTGCCATACATTCTCTTCAGGATCTGCCATTATGTCACTAATCCAGGCTTCTTGCTTGGTTAAATCCTACAAATGGAGTGTCACAGTGCATAAAATGCTACTGGCAAGCTGTAGACCCTTTTTGTGTTGATAAAGTGGCGATGCATCGGAAGATGCTGTATTTACAATGTAAAAGGAAAACAAAAGGGATATATAAAACAATTTGTGACATCCATAGAACCCTTTTGGCCAATTCAGGTGTTAACAAAAAACGAAAATCCAATGAATGCAATCGTACGCTCCCACGCAAGTAATTTTGTAGCGCAAAATCCACACTATGACAAAAGTAAGCTTTACTCACATTTCAAGCACAATGCAGCCTGCAAGCATAGTAAGAATTCATAATACAGCTATTGGTTACCAGGTACATTCGACATCTTGACAACTAGTAAATTAAACAAAAATGCTTTATTATAGAAAATATTACAAGCATATAATATAATATATACCTTAAGGTAACTATTATTTACAGCTACAAAATTTTGCGAGTTTTGCGAGTAGGATTTAAAACGCAAATTCATGTACCCGCAAAAATTGATATAACGACTACCGTATTTCCTCGATTAGTACCCGCACATTGAATAGTGCCCTCCCTCGAATAGATTCCGCATCGTCAACCCTTTACCACGAAATAGTACCCGCCCTTGAATAGTATCCGCACCCCGCCCTCATTCAGCCACGTGGCGTGCGTGGACTTGTATAACGCGTTTCCTTCGATTATACACGTGTGTCAGGGAAGCTACGTTGTAGCCAGTTAAGGACGAAATGGAGACTGTGACAAAACAATCTGGAGAAGAAATGGAGATGGAAAGAGGAAAGAAATCGATATAGCGTTGAAGCTCAAGGTTGTTGACTGCGCAGAGAAGTTGAGTAACGGAGGAGCAGCTGCCAAATACAAAGTGGTCGAAAAGAGCATCAGAACGTGGCGGAAAAACAAAGCCAGTTTACTCGCACTACCAATTCCAAATAAAAAGAAAAGAATGGCCGGTGGAGGACGCAGGCCTCTGAACCTGGAAATGGAGGAAGATTTGCTGGGACGGATTAGCGAGTTGAGAGCGAATAACTTGAGGGTGACACGGTCTCAAATTCAAATCAAAGCCCTTGAACTCGTCAGGTGAGTCAATTTTAAGCATACTAAATTTATGATTGATTGCTATATAGATGATGCCGACTTTCAAGCCAGCCGTGGGTGGTTGGAGAGAGAGGCATTCTCTCTTTCTGCGCCGGAGAACAACCGGAACCCCACACCTTGCAACTGATCTGGAGCCAAACGTGACGTCCTTTATTATGCACACAAGACAGCTATCAAGAAGAAATACCCTTTACATCAACATGGATGAAACACCGCTATGGATAGACATGCCAGGTGAAACTACTGAAACATGTACTGGGGACAGATCTGTGCCGATACGATCCACGGGCCACAACGAAGGGCGATTCACAGTTGTTCTTGCAGCGATGGGCCGGAGGCTACCTCCTGTTGTGGTTTTTAAAGGTGTTCGACCAATTGCTGAGCTAACTAAAGAACCTGGGATCATTGTTGCCTATAGTAGAAACGGGTGGAGGGCTCACAAAGGATTGGGTAAAGCGAGATTGAGCTTTGGAAGAAGATTACTTGTGTGGGATGCCTATAGATGCCATTTAATGGACAGTGTGAAGAGCATAGTTACCAACCAGGCCAAGTCCGACATTAGCATCATACCAGGAGGGCTGGTTCAACCAGCCGATGTCAGCTGGAATAAGCCAGCATATAACGAGTTGTACAATGAATGGATGGCGAGTGGTGAGAAGTCCTATACACCAGCTGGTAATGTTCGTGCACCAAGTAAACTTTTGTGCCTACGATGGGTGAAGAAAGCATGGGAGTCGGTGACCCGTGAAGTCATAATAAAGTCTTTCGAGGTGTGCGGTATTTCAGTAAGCGTGGATGGTGAAGAAGACCACAAAATCCATTGCATCAAAGACGGTCAAGTAGCTGCAGCAGCTAGAAGATTGATTGAATCGAAGACAAAAGCCCTTCATGAGCCTCATGATTTAGATTCCACGACTGACCCGTTTGCCGACTTAGATGAATTCGATGAAGAAGATGAAGACCAAGTTGAAACTGATGAATGTGTAATAGAGGACTCTTAATTGTAATAGTGTAGTTGTTCAATTTTTCCCCACAATTATCACTTATCATAGAGATCTAGTGCATGCTATTTATTTCGGGTATACCAGTAGTTTTTTTTTAATGATTATATCATGTAGTACACGCTATTTATTTTGTGTAGCTTTTTTCCCTTAACTTTCAGTAGGCTCAGTATCACTTACATGTATTTTACATTAAATAACAATAATAATCTCATTATGATACAATCAATGATGAATCTTTTTCTTTCAAAAGTTCCTTTAACTTTTCAAGACACTTAAAATGTCCACTTATTTTGTAAATGCAAGGAACTTCCAGCCCCATACCATGCTTCCTTCGACCAGTTATTTCACATACTATCGGACTTCTTGAGCGCCTCAAAAAGAAGAACAATATTCTTGAGAGCTCGCGAGGAACATGGGCGACTGTCGTCTGGTCTTTTAATACACACTAGCATGGGGATCGTGATTATTGGCTTCCTCTGGTGCAATGGTTAACTCTTCCCCTATCAAAGGAGTCCATATGGCTTTGTAAATATGACGGCCTCTCACAGTGCTCTGTATTTCCATCTTTATCTTCGTTGCGAGTCGTCGCTGGACGTTGTTGTATAGAAAACCACGTGAAATGTGTCCCCGCCCTCAAACAATGTCCGCCCTCGAATAACATCCGCATGGCCTTGGGCACAAATAGGAATAATAGCTGCCAAGTACGCCGTCAAATACTATCCGCAGCCTTTCTTGGATAAAATTAATAGTACCCGCGGGTACTAATCGAGGAAATTTTCATGGAAGAGAAGTAGTGAAAGCTACTACTGTATGTAATCGAATTGCACTACTAAGGTCACAAATTCGACTCCTGATGTGATCTTTCACTTTTTTTTTCAATTTTTTTTTTCTCGCAAAATTTAATACTCGTTAAATCCTCTACTACACCAAACTGCAGTAATTAGTACCCGAGGTATATTACATGTATATCGTACCCTAGTACACAATCCTGTGGCATTTCTAACATGGACTCTGATAACACAGCAATAAAGTGCATGACAGTAGGACTGTCTTCTCAATACGCTGAATTGTTTTCATACAACATAAGGTGTGATAGCAGATTTAACATGCCCATTGCCATGGCCCCTCCCTCCATTATTGGTAGTATCCATGGTAACCTGCTGTACATATAATATAAAGAGCTTATCAGGTGATTGACATAAAAACAAAAAGAATTCCATTTTTTTTATTATTGTGTTTCGATTAATATAACTCACCTAAATAATAGGTAAGGTAAATCAAGTTAGGTTAATAAAACCAAACATTGAAGAACGACTCTGCTACCTTTACAGGACGAGTGTCACGAATTCGTGACAGTGGAAAAAAAGCTGCATGTAGATTCGAACTACGGACGGTATACAGGAAGGGGTGCAAAAGTTTAGACATTACGTTAATGGCTTCAATCTATACACGTGTAGCAATGAATATTATTACATGCTTTTGCGGCAGTGGCGGTAAACCACGTGCTTGTAGTTTTCGAGGTAATCACATACTTATCTTACATTTTACACATGTAAAACTTCAAGACCTGAGTTATACTGTGATCTCCAGGATACTTACTAGTTATCCCTAGGGTCCTGTACAGTCGGCGACGAATTTGCTCAAAAATCAAAGTCTCAAAAGTGGCCACGCACTCTGGCGGTTTTCAAGTTAAGATTTTCATAGGATGTTGCAGATAGGTTCGGGATCATTTGCTGGTTTTTTTTAAGATCTAGGTGATGTATTAGTCATGAGTGTGTATGAAAAAATTTTAATGATAGCGATTTACTGTAGCATATCCTGCCAACTGTATTCTGTAAGTTGCTGTACAGTAAATACTAACCCTCAGGAATAGCCTTAGCTCATTACAATAACTGTACTGGATGGCGAGCTAAGTTACCATAGCAGACGATGGCCTTTAATCTGTGTATAGTTTATCTTTTGATGAAAGTACCAATGGGGCTATTCACCCTTGTGCTATGTCTGATATAAATTAAATGTGATGTATATAAAAAAGGCGACATTAGTTTTGCTGTTGGAAGTTGGAAGTCGCCATACATTTGTGCCTACTGGAAGCCACACAGTGATCAGTCCACGGCGACCCCTTTGTGTATACTGGGACCTCCCAATGTACTGTACAAGGCTGGCTTAACCACTGGAGTACGCCTCATTAAAAATTTTTATATTCATCCCATAAGATTTAAATAGTTGGTCTGGCCATCCTTACAGTGACCAGTGGAGAATTTCACCAGAGTATTATATCTCAGTCAAGGACGAAAGGTTTACTTGTAAAGTAAACTTTCTTCAAACTTGCACCAACACAACAAACTATAACTGGACAAGTTATACCCACGCTTGGGATAATAAAACCATAATTATAACAAAATTAACATTTTAATTGCATTTATACATGCATCTTACCAAGTTTCCGCAGTAACACATCCATTAATATGTACGTGCATAAATCTTCACACGTTTTTAAAATCATTTTGAACTTTGACTCGAGTGGCCTCGACCGATAGACAATTTCAGAGCTGCATGATAAGATACTTAATATTCATGCATGTACATGGTTACCTGTTTGGTAGAAGTATATATCATTATTGAGTTGCACATGTTTGGCTAATTACACTAAGGGTATTAATGTTGGTGCTGCTGGGCGGCAAACTAATAAACATTCTAATGTACTTTTGCGTTTCTGTATCTGTAAAAACATGGATAATTCATAAATAATTATCAATCATACAATCTTCTATCTTTTCATTACATTTGGGGAATTAGGTATCGCTTCAGGATCATCTGGACCCCTATCTTATATTACATAGATAATTGTATATTTGAGCTAACCATTCCACTGCGATGTAGTGATGACATTTTCATTTCAGGCTTCCTTCGATTGGAATTGTGAAAAATTTCAAACTGAAGCAGTATGTCATCTAAATTGCGCCAATACTGTTGGCAATCCCGCTGAACATAGTACTGGTTAGTTGAATCTCTCTTTGCAAGTATTTTTTGTACACACAGGGTAATTAAGTCCTGGATCAGCCGAAAAAATGGCTACTTTTTAGTTGACCATAACTCAAGTTCAAAAAAACATTTGAAGCTGAAACAAATTGCATAAAGTAGAGCTATCCTTTACTAAAAGTGCTAAACACAGAAACGCTGCAAA
>JAYJLX010044663.1:0-10777 GCA_036873525.1 Chalinula nematifera
CATACATACATACATACATACATACATACATACATACATACATACATACATACATACATACATACATACATAATACACATACATGTACAAGGATTCATGAGATTCACCAAATGCACCGAGTATAGTAAAGCATATTGCCTACTATTTTTTTGCATATTTTTAAAGACATGGGTTACACATTATACGTGGAATCCACAAAAATCATTTCACTTTTTTTCATGGGCTTGATCCAGATTGTGCATGCTTCATTTTAAGCCACACATAGGGCATTAGAATTAATGCCTATTATATTAAACTGTACTAATAGTATAATACAGCTAGTAATCCTAGTATATACATACAGTGGGTATATATTGATGTTTATAATTATGTTCTTGTTCAGTATACAGGTATATAGCTGGTAGTGGTGTTGTGAGCCAGCTGCAGTAAAGTAGTATTGTAATGATTGATAGAAGGGGAAGTTCAATTGAAGTACTTTTCCTGGGATTACTGCTGCTGTCTGGAGCAGTTGGTATTGAGGAAAGTGAGGGACTATACTTTATCACATATTTCCTGTTCAATAATCAAATTCTAATAACAAGCTTAATAATGATGTTCATAGTTATAATTATGTCAACTCATGTTATATCCCTGAATGCATCCAGAATTAATTTCAACGGAATGATTGTTATGAATAATTTAGGATAAATGATTATAATTGTAAGGCCTGTCTGTAGTGCTCATTCATGTGTTGGTGTGTACCATATGGACTGATAAATGGATTATGTAGTAGATAATGATAAAAAAAGTCGCTTCACAGGACAGTTTTTACATATCTTGGAGCTTATAAAAAATAGAAATTGTTTGTTTTAATTTGTAATATAGTGAATTTTGCATATCTATAAGCATACATGGGTAACATGTATAGAGCTGGGAAGGTCATATTATCATAATAGCTATTACTCTGGAACGCAGATACTAACTGTCCGTGACTCTTCAAATAAATAAAGTAATGATTTCCACATCAAAATATTTTATTAACAGTATAGCTGCTACTTATTTTTACTGTAATTATGTAATGGGTGTATCATCATGTATCTCTTTTATCTAGAGTTTCTCTTTCCTGATGGAAGTTCAAACGCTGTTCTCAACTGCATACAGACTGTGGATCAATGGAAATACACTCCTGATGGAGGATCACAGACCACTGAGTTACCATCTGATACAAGCGACAATGGTAATTCATTGGTACTAGTCCTCCCTGATGCAGACCATGAAGGCCTGTACGTGTGTGTGGATTCTAATGATGATCCAATCAAAACCTTCGATGTGACAATATATGGTATTGTTTGTTGTGTGTTACTAAAGCTGTTGTTAGATTGTACCCATCAATGTTATAGCTGTTGTTAGATTATATACCCATCAATGTTATATGTAATCAAAAGTCAATGCAAATGAATACACAACAAAACAATGGAAAATAATATCACACATGATCGATAGCCACATTTACATTATGTTAATTAGCCTAGCCAAGCATTTAGGTAAATTATGTGGACCTTTCACTTTATGTATGCAAAATTTGCGATGGAATAGACTAGGATTATTTCCATTCCAGTGTCAACTAACGGAGCTTATACTATCTAGCTAGTGTGAATCCAGGCTTTGCATGAAATTTTTAATAATTCTTAGAATATTTTAAATAATTACTTATTTACTATTAGCTATACCATATGGGTATTTAAGTATTAGAGCTAGGGGTGAGGGTGGGGTCTTGTATTTATATTACTATTAATAATTCATTTCACTGTAATACTGCATTGATATGCTGCGTGGGTGGGAATTATCATCAGGGGAGAAGAGATGGTGTATACATGATCTTGTGTTTCTTATATCTCTGTTATAGGATTGGCTAAATTCCTTGGATGTCCCAATTCACAGTCAGAATGTGACAATGATCTAATATATGATCTAAAGGAAGGAGACCCTCTACAAGTTAACATTTCCCTTGACTTTTACAATGGAGGAAATCGCGGTGTAAACCAGCCAGTCAATTTCGTCTTCATCAGAAATCCTAGTGCAGTGCAGATTGTCAGCTGGAGGCCCGGCACAATGATGTCCCCAAACCTTTTATCGGGAAATAGTCACAACATCACATTTCCAGTGATAGAAAAATACAGCCTTCTGGCAGTAATCAATGACATGGGCATTGATGATGCTGGGATATATACTGTAGAGGCTCAAGTATCACTAAACATGGGTGTTACCACTTCCTCATCTCTATTCACAGTTATGGTCGCTTCCACCAGTTAGTTGATGTTTTATAATTATTGTAATAAATTACATTATATTTTTCCCCTCTTTTCCTCATTCCTTAGCTACTACTACTACTACTTCAATGCCAGTTACACTGGCTGCATCCTCTGTTACTTCTTCTTCAATACAGACAGTGTCCATTCTTAATACAGCAGTTTCATCTGTTACAACAACAACAACAACCATCATTGATGCTACCACAACCACTTCCTCTCCTATAGTGCCTACCTCCTCTACAACCAACCAAATTAGCTCAATGGCTACTTCAAGAGTTATTTCAAGTACATTGTCGTATAGTAATAATGGAGTAGCTACTACTGATGGTGGCTCAGAAATAACGGAAGGTACCGTACCACCGTCAACCTCATCATCACTGAGTGTAGTTATTGAAAATGTTGAAAATGGTTAGTCAAATCATTAACTATGGCTATTAGGTTCTGTTTTATTTCTGAATTGTTTGCACTATATACTGTTACTGACTTAGTCACTTGAGTGTAAGTTTTGCACTTGCAAATTAATGTGATGTTTAAGCAAAGACACGGGGGAATACAAAGCATTGCTGTAATGTAGAAGTGGATCCAAGTTTAACTTTGAACACTAACAGTTCATGCTCTTTCTGTGTTTTGCTTATATTATGTAAATATTACGTACATTTTATTAGTGTAAATGTAATCCTCCCACTATTCCATTAATTCAAGTTACCTGTGTTCAGGCATATTAGTGTATAGAATTATTGGAATAATAATATAGCTTGATCAGTGGAGCATAAATATTCTTTTATACCTTAAATGATAAAAAATGGTTAAATTTGTTATGTATTAATAATAATAATAGTTATATTATAATTATATAATTAATTAATTATTGTATGTGTAATGTACTTTCAGATAATGGGGGTCTTGCTCATGGTTATATAGCTCTGATTGCTGTGACTATCATTATTGTGGCTTTAATTGTCTTTGTTTCACTGGTTGTATTTGGATTTCGTATTCTATTGAAAAGGAAGGACAGCAAACACAACAGGAACACTACTGTTGTGTCCTTTAGTTACAAGAGTGGCGGCGATGGGAAAGGAGATGAAAATAATGTAATCACAACTAGTTGCACCCCATTAACAGATCAGGCTCCACCCCAATGTACCTCACCCGAGCAGAAAGATAATGATGATGCATACTGTACCATTAGGCACTCTGTTGTTTGTTCTGTTGATTCAAATGGTATTTATACAGAAAGCAAAATAATAACAGGTTATAAGAATAAAATATTACCACCAGAAGGAATGTCGAAGGAATACATGGTTTAATTATTTTATATTGCTTTTTATTCACATTTGATACATTTTTTTTTATTTAATGCTATTATTATATCATTTTTTTTATGTTTTAATTTTTTTTTTTTCAATTTCAATAATAATTTGTAGGTAAGCTATATAAGACCCGACCGAGCTATGCGAAATTAATATTTGGGGCGAGCCCCACACTAGTCGAGTCTGTAGGTAGGTAGGTACGTACGTGTGGAGGTCGACCGTCAGATTACGGAAAAAGTCTGATAATATTCCCGTAAACTCACAAAACACGTGTTATCAAAATAAGTGCTCAACAATGGCTGAGTAAACACAGTTTCGCTCGAGCGCTCTCCTGGGACTTCATGCAAGAGTTTGACTGTTCTGATAACAGATTATTCACTGTCAGCCATCTATTAAAACAACACAGCTGCACTAGACTTTACCTATACTGTACTAAGTTGTAAGTTAACAATGGACCTCGCAATGGAGCTATCATCCAGTCCAGGAGAATCTTGATAGCTGCTTTCTAAGCTCTAGAGCGCTTGGCATCAAGTGAAAGTCATTTGTTGAAGGGTTTTGTAGCTGAGACTTTGCTTCATGGTCAAGGTAAGCATTGATCCCACATATCCAGTGACTCGGAACCTGACATAGTGTGTCATAGTTAAAGCTACACCGGCATGATTATAATATTATATTCTTGTTAGCTCCATTTGCCTAACATAAATAACTCTGTTTCTTCAGCTTGAGTGAGTAGCCAGTACTAAACAACTTAACAGTTTAATTTGTTATGTTTAAGAGGATAACTATGCTTAGCTTATGCTGGATGCTTTGCGAAGGCTCGCCCCATTATTGTTTTACAATCGTCTAGTATTAATGATCTTTTATGATAATAAGATTATTACATTAATAAATGGGCGTGTCCGCCGTGTCGTTGACAGCGCGCATGCTGTATGTATGTGTAGTAAGTATAAAGGGTGAATTAAAAAGATAAAAATTTCATCTACTTGTGAACTCTTTGCCTAAACCACCGTTTCCTCAAAGTCGAGTCAAAATCTTGTCGTCAAGCGAAATAAAGAAGCTTTCCAGTCACGGATGAAGTTGGCACCTTAGATGGTTAGTCGTATAGTTTCACTATTATTAAAAGAACAAAACAAAGCCTTTTTTTGTTATTGAGATGGTAGTACTCGTGCAGCTAAGCGCTAGTCATGATACAACTAGTTCCAGGCTGCAGGTCTGCTTGATCAGTTTCTTGAATGTAATTGTACAAGCAGTGTATTATTACTTTTGATTTTTTAAAAAAGCATAGTAAAGAACCACCACTTAGTACGAAAAGCAAATAGATCTACTTGCAGCGGCATCCGTATTATTATTTTAGTGAAATAAAAGATGGAAGAAGCTCGTGCGTAGCATGTGAGCTCGCCCGTGGGTATGCATAGTAGTAGTAAAGTGTATAGTTACTAGAGTAGCTAGTTTACTTATTAAGTAAAATGAGTTAAGAATATCTGCCTGTGTGTGTGTGTGTATGTGGGGTCACTGAGCTAAACCCACCCACAGACATACTGTGTCGGTAGGCTGCAAGGTCTAGTTACTATTGATTCATTCGTTGCCCAACTGAATGGGGAATGTCAAGCTGATTCATAAGTATAGGCTAGAGGGATCAACAATTCATATCTCCCCAATCCTCCAATGCTCACATGGTATACGCCCTGACCTTTACCATAAGTATAATACAGAAAGCTGTATATATAAATTGAATCAATAGCGCAGACCCTAGCTGCTAGAGAAGAACTAAGTATAGCTCAAGAGATAATTATTATGTATTACCACATAATCTAATAATACCCAATAATTGTGGTTTCCATGGTGACAAGGAACATGTGACTATTACTGGTATTCATAGACCTTTAAAGATAACCTTCAGACTTCTTAATATTTTATAAAGGTCAACAAAAACCATAGAAGCTTATCAATGTATTATAATTATATAATATGTAATATATATACCTACATACTGTTGTTATTATCAGAATGCCTTTACCTTGGTGTGTTATTATAACCACTGGAGTTGGCTTCTATTTCCCAAATTGTATCTGCTAGTGTTTGCCAGATTTATTTTCAAGTGGTGACATTGATATCTCATACTGTTGACAGTATATATCAATCCTCCCCTGCTACATATCATTTCCATATGATATACGGTTAACTAGTAGTCTACTAGCTGCCTTTAGCTATTATAATTTCCTATAGTAGAGTAATTGATCCACGCTATATATGTCATATCCATTTTGTTTGTGTCTGGTAGTGTATATCCTTGTATGATGTATAAGTACATAGCTGTGTGCTTGTGTGTGATCTAGCTATCTGGTTAGTGGTTATGTATTGATGACTCAATGTTATTTTGTGTGTATAAATAGCATTACCATAGCTAGAGGGAGTGTCCTATTGCCTTCATTCAGTGTTATATCTGATTATGGCCACTGTAGATGACATGAGTTTGAATCATCATCAACACATTGATTGTAATCCATATTATTATGAACAGTTTGTTTATTGTTGCCAAGTTTAAAAGACACTTTAGTCAAACTGAAAGCGGACACGTCATGTGTGTTATGATGGATTCAGTTCCTATACATGACATGTTTTCCTTATTTGCTCATGTATCGGAGGGAGAGAAGGAGGGATGGAGGGGAGGGTACAATGATTGCAGCATTCGTGTATTTTATCAAAATGACCTCAGTTATTATTCTTTTCAAATGATCAAAAGGAAATCATTACGCTGGCCTCCAACCTCCAAAATTATAATAACATAAGCAAACATTGATCATGGGGTATAAAAACACTGCTCCTCAACGTCGTTTCTCTCATTCTCTCCAGGATATGAATTCAATATTGTTCTGTATGATATCTGCACTGTTCCTTGCAGTTCCAGTGCTGTCTAACTGTGAGTCAGTATAGCTAGTACTAGCTAGTTTAACTACTACAATAGAGTATAATTAACATACTATTATGTTTATGTGTTTCTGTAGACTGTTCCTCTGCTAAGCTTAATCTCTTATACAAATTGTATGGCACAAATCCAGTCAATTTAATATGTAGTTCTGGCCAATGGGTGCCTGGCACTTCCTCGTGGTCGTATTTAATTGACGGTAGTTCTGATCCAGATGTTTTAAGTACTAAAGGTAGTATTCACGCCATCAATTATATTACTGGAAGTGATGAGGGTCTGTACTGGTGTGGTAACAGTAATAACGTGTCTGAATGCTTCAACGTCACAGTACAAGGTGAATTATTAAGGAGCTGTGGTCAGCTGGTTATAAAATGGGTTCAAACAAATAATTATAAAATTACATGATTAATCTTATTGTTCCAGGAATGTTACAGTTTAAAGGTTGCCCAGACCCATTGAATGGCATAGTTACTTGTAACTCAGGGGAACTCCATACATATGAAGTTGGTCAAACGTTGACTTTCAATATATCATTCCAGTTCTATGGAGGTGGAGATCGTGGTGTTGTGCAAAACAGGGGTGACATAGTTGTTTTCAGAAAATTTAATGAGCTACCTAAGGAACAGATCTTATACTGCAATGATATATCAAGTAATGATGGTAAATGTTTGAAGGTTCCAAATGTGAAGAGTGAGATAAGCTTTAGCGACTCGAACCATCACGATATCCAGGTGTCCATTAGTAGTGCAGAGGTCAACGATACTGGTAACTATACCATCATTGTAAGCCAAACCACGGGCGACTTAACTTCATACTTCAGCATTAGTGTTACTACAGCCACTTCAAGTTAGTACAAATTAAAGGTCTCCATTTTGTTTTAGAGATTTTTTTATGTGCTTGATTTCTTGTTTGATAGATTCGTTCACTGATTCTGCAATGGATACTAGTGTACCAGCGGCTGTGCCTACAGTAATCCATACTCTGTCCAGCAGTACTAGTAATGGTGTCTACACTGCCGATGGTTTCCCACTTGCTACTTCAGCTACCCAATCACTCCACGATCGCTCCTACAGTACCTCATCTCAGTCTCTCATCTTAGCTACAGTCACTGGTATAACACCGTCCCCCATGTCACTATCATCAGTCATACATTCATCACTTTATTCATCATCCACACCTGATACACACCACACTCTTTCACCCAGTTCAGAAAGTAAGTCTGGCATGCCTTAAATAAATGAAGCCCTTTTGTCCTTGACATTAAAAATTTACAATCCTTTATAATTCCAGGGTCAATGATGGCAGATGAAGCAACAATCGTGGGTACAATATTGGGAGGGATTGTTGTGATAATTGGAGCCATATTTGTGATTATCTTCATTGTTGTCTGCATCGTAAGGGGAAACAATTCCTGTACTAAATGCAGATTCAGTAGCACGGCGAAACTATTTCCCGCGAAGGACAAGATTTACAGTGTTACGAATTCATGTACATTCTCTGACAAGACGTGTAGCACGTTGTCAATACAAATAGATGCTGAGCCAGTATATGACAGACCAATAGCACCACATAATGTCGATACGTTATCACACGAGCATAATTCGAGACAGGTCCCAGTGTGATTATAGTATATGTAATCAAAAATGAGTTGTTTTTTAAATTATTTTGATTGTATTTTATTTTTATATATCTCATAATAGCTGTTATGTAATTATTATATTACCATTTTTGTTATTTATTCATCACCAGCTATATATAGTATGATATTTTTCTCCTTAAATTATTATTGTTATAATAATCATAACACTGGCCGTCAAGTGAACCTTATTCCTTGGTATTTCCATTTTCATGGAATTGGGAAAAATATAATACAAACAACATTTTCATTTTACGATCAAAAATACAATAAGAGCATGAGATTGTTAAAAAAATAGATATGATATAAAATGATATAATATTATGTATATACGATCAATTTCAGTTATTGTATTATAATTGCTATTTGTGGCGCCTGTACAAACCAAGTTCGGACTTGCAATCTGGACAAACGTGTTTAACGTCTTTACAGGTACTGAGCATGAAGGGTAACAGACAACAGCAACTATTGAAAGCTTCGATAAACCAGTTTATAATACACGTTATTACAATATACTTACCACCACAGGCCGAGTACCAACATCAAACCAAATACCATCCATGTGCATGTACCAATCTTATACTCGAGGTGTGTTAATACAGTATTGTTGCACTTCTTGCATCTTGCATAGACTGGGAACTGGTCAAAATCATCTAACTAAAGAAGCAAAACATAGGTAACATGTATATATACAGTGGAATCTGGCTGCAGACACCATCTTGGGCCCAACACAAAGTGCCCTGATTACAGAGGTTTGCTCATATCAGAGGTATACTTTAGTATGGTGACCTCGTTAGAAGTGTCCTAGCTAACAACTAGAAGACATTAAAGTGTAGGTGTATAAGAGAAGACATGAAAATGGTATGCATGTATATACCAGTATAACAGAGTCCCACAACAAACACCCCAACAGATGGTATAGTTTAGATGACTACAATAACCTGACAAGCCCCAGCAGACCATACAGGTCAAGTATATAAGGTTTATAATCACATTAACCACATGACCATATATATATACTATACTATATAGACTATATCCACCTAATTGCAACCAAATAATCATACATTTAGACATGAGCCAAATAGCTGTAACACCATATAAAAACAAGGGAAGTATACACAGTTTCATATTATAGGTCTGTTATAGGAATTGTGATAGTCTGTCTGCTATTTTGCATTAGCTGGGAATCAGGTGTATCATGCAGTATCCATGTAAGCTAATAGCATCCAACGTAACAAGGAAATGTGTCCAGAGCAAGGTTTCATGCATGGCTGACAGCACATGCATGGAATATATGAAATAACAAAAACAAAACAACAAATAGGATCGATAATTATCATGACAATTACATACCAATCAGAATTACATTACGTTGGATGCACATTGCACAGTAAACAAATAAGACTATACAGTGGAACCTCCAAATATATATAGGACACTTTGGAACCCTTTATAAATTAAAGTAATAATTTTTCCTTCGATTACCGAGGTCAAAATGTATTAGACAGGTCTATCTGGGACACTGAGAAGTGTCCTTTGTTGAGAGATTTATTATACTATGTCCCTTTCTCGGAGTGTCCACTATCGGAGATTGTACTGTATTATGTTCTTTAAGTATAAACTTTTACAAATAATACACAGCAACATACCACAGTAAACATAGTTTCAGTGTTATGCCACCTCGAAACACAATCAAAAGACGCCGTGTGATAGTCTTGTCCCCAGACTCCCACGCATCTAATGAGCGAAAGGGAGTCTGGCACACTGAGTAGATTTTCTTGGCCCAGGAAGTGAAATTGTGATGCAAACTTTAATTACATTTGATTACTAATAGCCCACAAACCCATCCCATTTGCTTACAATGAAACGGTAACTTGTCGGGCTTTACGGTCATCAGATAGTGATGTTTCTAAGCAAACGACTGTGATTGGCCAGCAAAAATTCCTCACCGAGGTCCAAGAAAATTGACTCAGTGTGCCAGACTCCCTTTCGCTTGTTGGATGCGTGGGAGTCTGGAGATGAGACTAGTCGTGTGACATGTGCTTGCATTGACCGCACCCACCTCAGGGCAAAAAGTGTTTGAGCGAGTACAAGGTGCAGTAAAAAACATTTCGTTTCTCTCATTGTATAAAATTTCAGGAAACATTGAGCTATTGGTGGACTAACCTACTGGAAAGGAAACCCGTACTCAAGCCAGAGCTGCTGAAGTTAGTGTTTCAAACTTTTTTGCTCGATATAAGACGATCGCCCTATTCTTTTCTGCCCCAAGGTATCCACCTTGGGGCAGAAAGCAAAAAAATACGTGGGTGTTAAAAATACGTGGGTGATCTGGTTTGGAAGTCGCGCCTGTAGTGGCCTGTTTTGATGGCTTAACACTGAAACTATGTATAGTAGACACTACATAACACAACATGCCAACACAGCACTGTATGGTAGCACTGATGGACTACTTACTGTTAAAATGCTACTGGCTACAGATCTCCGATCAATGGAACCATATGGTTGCGATGATGACTATAAACAGATAACAAATACCATCAACTGAGGGAATGGCCTGATTGTATATGTGGTGAGGAGGGGGGGGAGGGGGGGGGGGGGGGGGGGGGGTGGG